>PVIA01002033.1:170179-234061 GCA_004024845.1 Tonatia bakeri | reverse complement strand
AAAAATCAGTCAAAAAGATACCAAGAAATTTAATACTGATTTAGTAATTATTCCTGGGAAGTGATCTCACAATCATAAGAATTGGAAGTGATGCGTTTATAAAACAAGTCTGTGTCATAGAGACAGCAGTGGCACAATTTAGAGGTAACCGATTTTCTGGAGCAAAGGCGTGCATGCGTGAGCGGATCACACACAGACCGGAAGGTGCTCCTACAGAAGCAAGGATGGCAGCTCTGGGAAACTGTGAACTGTCTCACAGTGGCCCCTGTGACAGCAGATATTGATATCAAGTAGGCATGGGAAGAGGTGGAATAAAATTTTTTTGTGATATGTGACAATGGGGGAAAAAGCTATGTTTTAAGATCTTTTATTATAGGATTTCAAATATGTATACATAACTATTTTAAATAGACTTTTCACTGTTTCATAAACATCTGTATTATATTTATTCAAATCAGCAAAAATGGTTTTGGGTGCTTTTTACTAGGAAAATGGGGGATTACCTTATAATGTTATCTCATATTCTGACACTATGATTTATTAATAGATATATTAATCTTGGACCATCTTTGCTTGTTGGGCTAAATCCAACTTGATCATGTATATGCATTTTTATTATTCTGCTGAATTCAATTTGCTAGAGATTTATTTAGGATTTTGGTATTAATTCAGAAGTGAAAAGTAGGGTTGATGACTTTTTTCTGTCAGATTTTGTTGTCTTGGTTATGCTCACATAATAAAATAGTTTGGGCCCTGGCCAGTGTGGCTCAGGTGGTTTGAACATTGTCCCATACACTGAAAGGTTGTGGGTTCAATTCCCAGTCAGAGCACATGCCTAGGTGGCAGGTTTGGTCCGTTGGGACACATACAAGAGGCTACCAGTCAACGTTTCTCTCTCACATTGATGTTCTCCCTGTCTCTCCCTCTCTTCCCCTCTCTCTAAAATGAATGAGCATGTCCTTGGGTGAAGATAAAAAAAATAGTTTGAATGGTTTTTCCATTTTTTTTCTATGCTCTAGAACAGTTTACAGATTGTTTGAAAGATCTTTCTGGTTAAGCTGGTCCCTGAAACCTTTTCTTGAGGCTTTTTTCTTTTAATTATCTCCATAGTTTAGATGTTTTGCTGAATTATATCTAGGTATGGGTCTTTAAAATATTTTAAAATTAATTTTGCCTGAAATGTAGTGAGCCCTTTGATCTGCCTGTGGAGATTATTTTTCACTCCAGGAAGTTTGCCCTGTTCATATTTTAGTTTATTGCTTTTGTTCTGCCTGATTTATTTCTCAAAAATATCTTTAATTAGTAAGCTGGATCACTGACTCAGCATTTCTCTCATCATTTTCAGCTTCTTGTCCTTTTTCTCGGTTTTCTGGAGCTCCTCTGCATTACCAGTTAGACGTTTTTGCGATTTTAATTCTGCTCTTTAACATCTCCGATGTAGGTTATTATTGATTTTGCTTTTAGTTTCTTTGCAATCCCGTGTTTGCCTCAGTCAGTTCTCTTTTCTTCCGAGGTTGTTAGTGATGGCTGCTGTTTAAGAAATACTCACTCCATGCCCAGGCCCTGTGCTCGTGCTTTGCCTGTACTTTCTCTTTACTGGTCATGCCGTACGCATTAAAACTCAGTGTAACCTTGTGAAATAGGTTTCTTTATCCCCATTTTATAAATGAAGAAATCAAAATTAAAGAGGTTAAGTGATTTTCCTAAGGCCGCTGCTATGGTCTGAATGTTTCTGGTCACCCCAAATTCACATGTTGGAATGCTGACATCCAATGTGAGGTGCTGGAAGGTGGGGCCTTTGGGAGGTGCTCTGTCTGAGGGTGGAGTGCTCATGAACGAGGTTAGTGTTTTTATCAGAGACCCCAGACAGATGCCTGGCACCACCACCCCCCCCTTCCACGTGTGGACACAGCAAGAAGGCATTGGCCGTGAACCAGGAAGAGCTCCTCACCGTAAGGCAACTATGCTGGTCTTGATCTTGGACTTCCCACCCTCTAGAGCTGTGAGAACTGTTCTGCTGTTCATAAGCCAACCTGCCTGTAGTACTTTGCTATAGCAGCCCAAATGGACCCGGAGCGCCACTCTCTAACAGACGGAAGAGCCAGAATTCAAATCCAAATCTCGACATCATACCCATGAACCCTAAGCAGCTGAGCGTTTGCTTTTTGTCTTCTTTCCCTTTTCCCTCATCTCATTGTCCTTTTTGTCTACTTTTGGCTTTATTCACTTCTGCTCATGGAACTAATGTTTTCTGGAATAGAACTTTCCTAAAATCTTTATTTCTATAATAAATCATTACCAGCTATATACGGTTACTCTGAATATAGCAGTGAAGGATCTGTCCGCACAGTGTGCCTGGTCATCCCTTGGCCTGTGGTCACTGGTCCCTGGTTAACCCCTCTCAGAGCTACAGCTCAAGGTCAGGTTCAGGCACACTACTCACAGCTCCCAGGGGGCTGTAGGCACCACGTCTCCCGTACTCTGCTGAACCAGATGACCTGCTTTTGGCTCTTTGGCTACCTGGTTCTCCCACACGCTGAAACGACCCCAGCATGCACTGCTGCCAGACTCGTCCTATTTCCATACCCTCAGTGCTCTACTTTTGGGGTCACTTCCCCAGACACAGTGTGCCGCCCTGTCAGACTCCTGTCTGTGTTTTTTCTGGGAGTTGTGGTCTCCAGCTGCATGTAGAAAGTTGAAGAAGTGATACATCTCTGGTCATGTCAGAAATTAGCATGTCCCTGCCAGGCTGCCTCCCTGCCTCTGTTCACGTGGGGGTGACTCCGTGTCAGGCATACAGGGCAGGCCAGCCCTTGTGTCCTAGTCCAGCTTCTTCAGCCTTGCAGCACATGGAAACTTCTCCAAGATTCTGGCATCGTAGGTTTGTCTGTCAGTTTTGGTTTCTCACCGTATCTTGGTTTCTCACCTTGTGGTGAGCTCTCCTCTTCTTCTGTGTCTTTGTTATTTTAGCAGGGTTTTAGTTAAGAGAGGAGGCACTCGTCACTGTTATTAAGATGCCATTTTAACCTGAGTTCCCGTCACCATGGCTGGTCTTTATGGTTGCTAAACTTCAGGAATCATTAAAGAACTTTGACCCTGAGTAAAATGAGCTCAAATTACAGCCAGCTCTAGAGCAACTAAATCATGAATTAAAACTAGGAAAACTGATTCTAAAACCTTGAAAACAGAGATTGATCTCAAAGTCATTATGCCGCTATTACAGGCACACCTTGTTTCATTGTGCTGTGCAGATGTTACACTTTTTACAAATGGATGACAGACCCTCCACCAGCGAAAAGATTACAGCTCACTCCTGCAGTGCTCACTTCGTTGCGGTGGTCTGAGACCGAACCCGCAGGTCTGCCTGTAATGGTGTATACGTTTATATGAACTCTTATCAGAATAACCACTGTCCTTACATTTAGATGCGAGTCTGACTGTAACGAGAAACTTAATTTGCAGTTCTTCCTCCAGAGACTCTTTCTGTATTTGTTGACAATCTATTTGCCTGAAGTAGGATTTAATAATGTGCTGTAATAGTGTTATTAGCACCCAAGGAAACTGGAGCTGGGCCTGGCTGGTCATAAAGCAGCAATTTATTTTTCCCAGTTTTCTCACTTCACATAACACTGCTCTTCTTTGTAAGCATAGAAACACTGGATGCATCCAAACTAATACACGCTGGATCTACCACTATAGAAAACCCCGAGACAACTAGCTTCTTGGTATCATGCTTCTATTTAGTGGGAGGGAGAGGCAAAGCATTTTTTTTTAGGTATAAATGTTTGGGGAAGCTGACTTTTAAAAAGTCTCCTTTTATGATAAGGGAGTGCTGTGAGGCTTCTCCTTCCTTGTCGTCATCACCGAGGCACTTAAGGTGGCTTTTCTCAGGATGCCACCTGGGGACCACCCGCACGTGCCGCATGCTCGCTTCAATGGGGTGGTCTGAGACCGAACCCGCGGTGTCGCCGAGGTCTGCCTGCAGTGGAGTATACATTTATATGAACTCTTATCAGAATAACCACCATCTTCACATTTAGATGCGAGTTAGAGTCTGACTGTAATGAGGAACTTAATCTGCAGTTCTCCCTCTAGAGACTCTTTCTGTGTTTGTTGGCGATCTAAACGTGTAGGTGCCCTTTCTGAGGTGACGGCCGCACAACATTGTGAATGAGCTGAGTGTCACTGGACTGCACACTTTAAAATCAGTAATTTTGTGTCATGTAAGTGCCTTGACTCTGTCACAGACATCCTGAATCAGAAATGCTGGGGTCAGAGCTCAGGAATCTCAGTCATTAAGAAGAATGTAGGTGATTCTTTTATACACAGAAATGTGAGAACCTGTGATCTAAGGTGACTTATTTAAACCTAGGGAATACACCTTACAAGGAATGTATGTACGTATGTTTCATAAAGACATAATTATTTAAACAGTTCATATATATATTATACATATAAAAAATTACACACACACACACACACATCCATATATAATATATATTTGCCAGAAACTAACTGGGGTTGAAGTTGTCTCTCCTAGGTAGTTTTCTCTTTCCGAGATTTCTAGAATCAGACTCTAAAAAAGCGAGTGAGAAAATTCCAATTTATATTGTGCTCTCTATGCTCTTACTGCGTATAAATTACAGCCGCAATGGAGTGATGTCTCTGCCTCTTTCCAGGTAGGGAGATGTGTGGTTATTACTGCTGTTAACAAAGGTTGTTTGTCTTATTGTGAACATGATATTCTGTCCTTCTAACACAAAGGTTGCCTTCTCTTTTCCTCTCTGACAGGATATGATCAGAGTTCAAATCCCAGCTTTCCTGCCCATTAGTTATGTAGACTTTAGCCTCAGTTTCATTATCTATTAGAAACAGGTTGGCCAGTCTTTCATTCATTGACACAGTCTTTCACTGCAGAGAGAAAGGTAAATAGGACATAGCCCCAGCCGTTAGAAAACTCACGGTCTAGTGAGGCAGACAAGCAAATGCATTATCGTGAGGTAGTGGAAGAGTGTTTGGACACTGGCCAGGGCGCTGGTGTGCATAGTAGGAGCATCTACCAGAGCCCAGGGGTTTGGCGAGCCTTTCTGAGAGTTGAGGGCTGGGAGTAAGATGGTCAGATAAATGGTGCACAGGTGGGCAGGGGGTTGGACAGCATTCTCTGCTGTGAGAGGTGAACGTGAACAAGGGCAGAGCCAGTCATATGGGCAGGTCACGTGGGAGGTTCAGCGGGGCTGGAGCCCAGAGTGCAAGGTGGGCAATGGCGAGTCGTGAGGCTGGAGCATGTGACCTAAGAGCTGGCTCAGAAGAGAAGGAATTGGAAGGTCCTCAGAAGGCAGCGAGGAGGCACTGAAAGGTTTTAAATAGGATCAGATTTTCACTTTAGGATTGTTGTGGAGGGTGATTGGAGGCAGGCTGACTTTTTAGGAGGTAAGGGTGGGAAAGAGGGGTAGGAGGGGAAGGAGGGGCTGAATGAAGGTGGAGAGAAAACTGAGGGAGGCAAAAGGACAGATTTAGGAAATACATAGGAGAGCAAGGACCAGTTGATCTCTAGGAGTTTCTGTTGGTAGGACAGTTGACAGTGCTGTAACTCTGTGCTTTCAGAACTTCCATCAGTGCTGGTAATAGCCTTTGGCAAAACCCTCCCCTATGTTGGCAATAGGGTGGGTGCGTGTGCAGAGAGCTGGAGGGAGTGCAGCCCACAGCCAGAGTGCCCACAGAGTCTGCAGAACAGGAGGTCTGCGGTGCATTTAAACAGGTGTGGGGGGCCCCCACAGTGCTGGGAAACATGCAGAAATGGTTTTGGATGTCACAGGGTCTTGAGGGTGAAGCCATTTTGAGGACAGGTACCTGCAGTGCTCAGGCCAGCCCTGCACAGTGGAGACTCATCCTGCCCCAGAGGGTCAGCTGTCCACCATCGAGGAACACTGACTGGATGCTGCTCAATAGCACATTTTTGCTGAAACCAATAGAGGCATTTATTACAGAGCCTAAACTTTTACCATCGACTATTGAACTCACAGAATTATATGCAGAGTACTATCTTAAACAGAGCAATAAGAAATCTTAACTAATTCCTCTAAATCTTATGTCCCTTTCTCCTTTAAATATAGAATTCCCTTAAAACTGGTCCTGGGGAATTTCTTGGTTTTAAATGTACTCATGCAACTGGCAGACTTAATAAAATATTATAGAAATGTGGTGCCAAAAGCAAAGTAACCTGACTGCTGGCAAACCAGTCTCACTAGGTTCTTCAAACACTTACATGAACTTCTGCAAAGACAGGGAAGACCTATTAAGGCAATGAATCACATAATGTGTCCACCATGTCTTTCTCTTTGCAATTGTGCCTTCATTTAACACATCGACTATGGAGGGAAATGACAACATGTAGCTCAAAACTATGAGATTTTTTTTTCTAGTCATGAGTCAATCCAGTTCACCCCTTTAATGTTCCTGTGTCAGTGTCCATGCTGTTTTCACATTTCTATAAGACATGGTCTCTCCCTGAGTTTATAGTTGGCCTGAGAGTTTATAAGTGGCGTCTCCTGAGTTCATAATTAGCAGAAGATACATATTGAACTGAGCATATTTATCGACCAAATTGCAAGATGCTTTCTAATTTGCAGGGCGGGGGAGGGTTTACTTTCTCCTCTTATTTTGCATTCCATTTTAAAGGTCACATTTAAGATGGATCCATTTCTTATATTGTACATTCCTCTCAGAACTCATTGGAGCCAAAATTCCCTATGAAAGCAAGAGGAATGTTAGGTTGGACAGGCCGCTCCGGAGGGCGGAGGAAGTGAAAAGTGGATTCTGTGCAAAAGCAATCCTGGGGTCAGAGCCAGAGGGGGGCTGAGGTAAAGCTGGGCAGCCGTAAGCTGGAGGTACAGATAGTACGTGGTGGGCAGCTGGAGGATGAAAAGGAACTTCACGGCCTAGGAATTACTAGTTTAGGAATCGGCAAAAAGTAGATTGTATTTCATGGTTTTTGGTCCTGAATTTTTAAAATCAATGTCATTTATGGTAGATGGAAGTTACAAATTTAAGTTTCAAAGGAAGCACTAATTGTCCCCTGAAAACAAAAGCTGTGTATTGTTTATATTCATATCTTCAAAAACGTAAAAATAAGGATTTACTCTGTAGTTGTTTTTTCAAGGAAACAAACAAAAAAAGAGGGCTAAATTTTAGTTACGAAAGAACCCAAACAGTCTAATTCTCTCCTGTTTTACTCTCCACGCATGGGGTTCTCTTGAGGCAGTGGTAACTGCTGTGCATATGTGTGGAATATATTTGAAGCAAGGCATTTGCTCAAAAATTAGAGAGTTTCAGGGCTAGCTTTTGCTGGCTTTCTGTCCTGAATTCCTCTCTGCTTTGGGTTTCTACAACAATTACTGTGGTTTTCTGACTTGATCTGAGGCCCTTGCTCTGCCAGCCGAGGAGAGACTGCCGGCTGCTTCCTTCCCAGGAGTCTGTGGAGACTTGCTCTCTACCGAGGGCCTGGGAATGAGCGCCCGAGCACTCTCTGGGCGACAGGCCTGCTGGGTTTGGCCTCGAACAGGCCGCTTCTCCTTTGCTTTCAGAAGCATGAGGTTCCCCCCATCCCCAATCCCCTGCCCTGGCCAGGCTTAAAAACAATCATGAAAATATATTTGAAAAAAATCCCCATTGCTGCTCTTGCTGACTTTGGCAGTTAGGTACAAAGCATCAACACAATGTTGTATACCGAAATCCTGCCTTCCAGGCTTGTCTCCTTCTTACAGAGAGATCCTGAACCGTGTGGGGCCCTTTTCTCATGTTTTCTTAATGAGAAAATGTTTCAGAGATCATTGGCACCACATGTTTCTTCCTTTCCTGGGGTTTTCACTCTTAACCAACTATAATCTCTACAATCTCTTTTGTGTTTTTCTTTCACAGTATGAGCCACTTCTAATCAGCCCCCCCTAGGATGACTGTTTCAAGAACAGTGATTTTTTTAATATAATTCTCATCCCAGAGTGCTTTCTTATTTGTGTGGATTTTTAAAAAAATAAGAATTATTTCAAAAAATTTAACAAATGTTAACAATGGCATCTACCACTCTGGAGACTACCAGACTACCAAAAAGAAATGTATCTGTGTCCTTAAAACAGCCTGTGGTCTAGTGATATATTGTTATATACACAGACATACACAAATGAATCAAAAGTGTAAAAGTAGTGAGGGGGGGAGGAGAAGGGGGGTTGTGTTTGGGTGAGAATGCTGGCTTTACGGTCCATGTAAAATCCCACTGTGGTGTTAGGTTTGATGTTAGAAGTTCCCTCTCAAATCCAAAAGTAACAGAATAGGCTGATCAGTGAGGCCCAGTGGAAACCCAGGCCCCCCAAGTGCCCTATGCACAGGACATACAGTTCACATCTGTGAGTCCCTGAGGAGAATGGCACAGTCGGTGTCTGTGGTGGGTTTTGGTCATCAGGATGTCCCCAGGTGAGGTCATCTGACCAGATGAGACAGTCGTTTTTCTTCTTAGTAACAGGAACTAGTGAATATGTGTGATGACTCTATGTTTTATTTACAACAGTGTACTGATTCTGAGGAGAGCCAAAGCTAAATAAGAGAGGGTCTTAAAGAACACCTCGTGTAGTGGTCCTGACCTTTAGTCAGTGTGAGGCAGAAGTCTCAGATTCCCCTGGGGATCGGGAGGGGGCCAGGCTGGTGTGCAGTTTGGAGACATCCTTTCCCATGCCTAGGGCTCTGACACATCCCCTAGATGAGAAGGACTTGGGTGTATTCTCTGACCTCCAGGCTGAAAATCACTAAGTGTAAGAAGTGCTACTGAAGGCAGCGTGAATGGTCAAGAAGACCAAAACGATGGAGAGCAGCTAGTCCAGCACAGTGTCTAGTGTAGAACTCAGGGTGTGTTTGCAGGTGGAGGAGTGCACACGCATTCTGGATACGGCAGCACACCTCCACAGGTGGTGATTGCAGGCCAAGTGGGTGGGGGCCCTCGGGAGGCTTCCCGGAGGAGACCGGATAGAAACTAAACTGTGCTTGAATGATTGGTAAGTTATCAGCGGGTTATTGGAAAGACAGGGCAGGTCATTTCGGGCATGGAGGGTCATCTTAGCAGATACGCAGGAAGAGAGAAGCAGAGCTGTGTTCCGGGCATGGTGACGAGGCCGGTCCAGCCTTCCCTTCAGTGTTCAAAGGGACACACCCCTCAGTACAACAGGACTCATCCTCCTGGAATGCTAATCAACTTTGCTTGGATGGAACAAACAAGGGCAAATTAGGGAACAGAATACAGTTGATTTCGTGGATTTTTTTTTAAGTTCAAAATCTCAGATTTTCACTCTTTTTTGATCCTTTGATGGAAGAATTTAAAATTCTTTAAAGGAGATTAACTCCATTCACAAAAACATCACCCACTAATTCTGACTCAGAGCTTGGGGCAGAGCTGTGGTTTCCCCCTGAGTGCCTACGGGAGGAGGGACAAGGAGTCCAGTGCATGGGCACATGCTAAGGAATTCACTCATGAACTCAGCTTTTATTTTTTACTTTTTTAAAGATTTCATTTATTTTTAGAGAGAGGGAAAGGGAAGGAGAAAGAGGGGAAAGAAACATCAATGTGTGGTTGCTTCTCATGTGCCCCCTACTGGGGGACCAGCCTGCAACCTAGGCATGTGCCCTGACTGAGAATCAAACCGGTGACCCCTTGGTTCGCAGGCTGGCCCTCAGTCCACGGAGCCCACCAGCCAGGGCGAGTTTACTCTGCTTTTAGAGGACTGAAAGTCCGCTGGAGGCCCAGGCTCTTTGACGCTGCACTTAATGCTGGCTAGGAAATATGGATAGTGGTTAGTGTGACTTCCCTTAAAGAGTGTGCCCCCGTCTCATACAACAGATATGAAGGACTTCTGTGCTCAGGTCTAGGCTGTGGGGTCTGCACTCCTGCCTGGTGGCCTTGGCCTCTCAGGATGATGGGATGACGGGTCTTCAGAAGCATTTCCTGGGCCTTCAGTTTCCTTTCCTTTCCATCCTGCCAGTCCTAAGCGCTGATTCTCTATCTCAGCTTCTCCAGCCCTGCTCGCTCCCTGTCCTCCCTGGGCCCTTGCCCCATGTTGTTCCTTTATCTTGAGCATGTTTGGGTTGTGAATCATTTGGAAATTTAGATCACAGGTTCTGTTGGTCCTAGGCAAAGGCTAAATCTTCCTCTTCAAAGCTGTCCTCGGCTGTTCCCAGCTTTGAGAAGAGACCACGTGTAGCCTCTCCAAGCTAGAGTGGCATCCGAGGCCCACAAGAGGCTGAACTGTTGGTGGGTGGAAGAGCCTCTAGACTTTTCTTTACCATTTCTGTTTTAATTTCCATAGTTTCTGGCAAGTGTCAGATTGACTTCCTAATAAAGTTTTTTGTTATAAGACCAAGACCTGCCCAGTGTTACAGTTAATTTTCTTATACCATGGTCATCTACTCACAAGTTAAAGGAATTAAGAAAATGCCAAGAAAAACTCAGCTCATCCAGTACTAAATAGTGCACGGGCCTTCATCATTACACGGAGAAAAGGACCTAGATCTTTGTTGTCCACGGTGACTTTTGAGCATTTGAACTGTGGCTAATTTGTATTGAGAGGTGCTGTACATGTAAAATACTGAATTTCAAAGACTTGGTATGAAAAAAGATTATAAAAGAGGATCTCAATAATTTATATATTGATTATACATTGAAATGATTATATTTTTGTTACATTGGGTTGAATACACTATATTGAAATTAGTCTTAACTCTTTATTTTTTAAAAATGCAGCCAGCAGAATATTTTATGTGACACGTGTGGCTCAGATTGTATTTCTCTTGGACAGTGCTGCTCTAGATTGTGGCTTCACAATGCGATGATCTGTACCTCTTGCGAGGTGCCCGGCGAGTGTTGATTGAAGATTTTCTCTCTGAATGATCAGGGTGAGATGGGAATAACAGACAGTGGACTGTGAGGCTCCACGAGGCAAGCGCTGTGTGTTCTCATGCTTCCCTGGAGCCATGAGTGGTGAGGCCGTTTTGCTTAGCAGGCTCATAAACTGGCTTGGAAGATAATTCCAAGAACAGTTTGGATCATTGACAGCGTTGTTGAAATAAGGATATTCTGTCCCAGTGACTTCATTGAAAGAGGTCATTCATTTGGTTGCATAAGTCTAAAATTTGAATGTTTAAAAAAAAAAAGAAAAGAAAGGAGGGATTCTCATTACTTGAAGCCCGTACCTCTAGCATGGGGAAAGGCACTTGGGCAAGAACTGTCGTCTCATGTATTGGTTCTTTATAAATGCAGAATGCAACATGACGAAGACACAGCAGGAAAGAAAGCCTTTTTCAGCTGTTGTAAACAAAGCCCAAAATATTTCACCTGTTTGCTATGATGTGTTAGCACTCCCTCCCCAGCACTAGAAGAAATGCTGTTACAACATATACCATAGGATTATGGGGTCCTGGATCGATATATTAAATACCTTATTGTATAATGTATTTTCTTTGAAATTTCTGTCATTAGTACTCTTATAGGTTGAAGATACTTTATAGGCTACTGTATCCATTTTCAGCAATCTTTTTGTTTTTTAAGATTATAAAATCTTTTTGGGGGGTTAGAGAGGGACAAATGCACTATCAGTGAAGTATTTCTCCAGGAAATAAACATGATCTTTTCCAAAAAAGAAAGCTGTTTTTTTTTTTTTTATTTCAAATTATGAGTGACTTGAGGTTCGCAGCAGGATTGAGAGGATGTCCCGCCGCTCCCTGCCCACACATGCAGAGCCTCCCCACATCCACACCCGACGGGGCTGTTGTTTTATGGTCTTTAAACCATAAACCAGATAGTGTTTGTTGTAGGAACTCCTCGTCTTCTGATCCTCTGGGGTAGAGGAGAAATAATTATCACCTTTTTGTGAATAGGGAGATAATCACAGAGAGGTTGTTTGTTGAAAAGCATAGGTGACCTGTAACAGAAATCCTTGGAAATTTTAGCTCCTTTATTTTCCGTTCCAGCTACGACATTCACAGTGTCACGCAGCTGTGTCAGTGCCACTGTGTCTTTGTTCACCGCAGAACACGCTCTTCTGGGAAGTGAGGAGGTGTGTCTCCTTTTTAGGCACACTTTTTAAAATTAAATTCTACACCATGCTTTGTTTAATAATATAGTTATTTGTAAGATGCTTAGAAAGTTAAGGGTGGTAAATCAGATTCTCGATCTTGGTATTTTCCTTTCCTCCCAACGGTAATAAAAAGGGCTTCAGCATTCTTGCTCCTGGGAGGCTGAGTGGCTGTGGAGCTGTGAGACCTTCACGATCACATCCCTGCTGCTTTGTGTGTCAGCTCACACTCCTGTGGAATTTCCCCAGTCCTACTGCTGTGTGTGACTGAAAACCAAGGCACTTCTCCCCTCTGCAGGAGTTTATTTACTTTTTTTCGTAGAGGGCTGTCCCTTTGTTGGTAATATTTTCTCTAGTCCTGAAGCTCTAATTGAGTTTGGAGCTTCAGAAGATCGCTTGTCACACTGAATGCAGAGACAGTGGTCCTGCAGATTTGTGCACGGTCTGTGGAACCTGCTGGGAACTGTACCTGAGAAGGGCGTGATAATAAGGTGCTCCCAGTCTTGGGGTTCAGCAGGGAGCAGACACAAACAGCCTTTTCCTGGGAGACACCCGCCCGTCAGCCAGCATTTGCTTCCTTAGTTAAGCAGTCAGGACTTGAAGAACACGTGGAACCTGGAGAGTATGGTTGCCAGTGCAAAAGTAATGGGCACATATGTGTACAGTGTGTGAAGAGTAAGAAGGAAGAAACACACTTTGGAAAAAAGTGGTTTTACATGTTGGTATTTCAAGACAATGCTTCGCTTTTAAAGTTGCATGCTGTTATCTCGACTCCCAATTCGGTGCCCTCCCTGAGTGCGTTCTGCTCTCCCCCCGCCACCCCATGCTCTGTTTCACTCTTCTTGGCATCCAGCACATATAACTCATCCTGGCAACTTAGTAATGGACCTAGATTTCATCCTTACTCAAAGAACACTCCAGAAGTTGTTACTACATTTTACCTTCAAAAGTCTTCCCAAATCAGATGTCTGATGTAGCAATGCAATATGCCAGAAAAGAATCCAGCTTCAGTCAGTGTAGAATTTCCTGGACAATCAACTACTCGACATGCTGGGAGAGGAGAGAGGGTAGGAAGCTAGGTCTGGGCAAAGCCAGGAATAGGGGGCTGAGCTGGCTCCAGAAGGTTGACAAAGAGCATGGTTTATAATGGCCCAGGAGACATGGCAAGTTTGAGACCCATCTTGGAGAAACAGGGTAGCAGACAGTTAATGCAGAGCAGGGTCCGTATAATCAGACAAATCAGAGTTAAGACCCGCATTCTACTACTCACTAACTGAGTGACTTTGGTCAGTTACTTCTCTGAGCATCAGTGTTCTTATCTGCAAAATGGGGGTAAAGCTTACTCACAGAACTATTATGAAAAGTAAATACGATAACTTACATAAAGCACCTGATACCAGGCCTGGTCTAAGGTAGGAATTTAATAATTTCAGCTGTCAATATTACTGTCCTGTGTGGGCTTTCTCATTTTGCACTACTTGGTGAGGATACTGCAGCAGTCATCCCTGGGCAGTGTGTTGCACACACTCGCGTCCGTGTTTAGGTTCCAGAGATCCACATTGAAGCAGGACCCCATTCAGCCATGCTACACTGGCAGAGCCCAGTGCCCCCTGGAGGAGAAGTTCACAAGGGCTGGGAAGGCCACTGGGACTTCGCTGTTGAGCACCTGGAATGCACATTTGGAAACCAAGTGGAAGCCCACACATAACACTGCCGTTGGGGGAGGGTGGGAGTGGGGTTATGAGGAAAGCCCTCAACACCCAGGGCATGAGCAGAGCTGAACTGTACATTGAAGGCTTCAGAGTCTGCAAATGGGCAGGTTGGGGCAGGCAGGAACTCTTGGCCCAATAGTCGATTTCTGTCTTTAAATAGTCCTGAAGTTCTTAAAACCACTGAATGAAAACACTATGGCTTTAAGCCTTTCCCAGAAGGAAAGGCGGGTGTGTTATTCTCCATTTTTCAGATAAAGACATGGGATTAAGGGGCAAGTGAGTGATCCATAGTTAAAAGCAAAGCCACAGTTGCAACCTTTGGCTCTAGTCTTTCATTTGGGAACCACACTTATTAAGACACACTTATCAGTGTCTGTACCAAGGATTTCCTCAGGTGGACAGAGCTGGAAAGAATATTGAAAGCAGGGAAAGCGGGGAGACCATTTTTAAAGGAGACAGTGGCTGTCATCAGTACCTCTGTACATCACAGCAGACCCTCACAGCCCCACATCCTGCTCCAGCTGCTGTTCCGGTGACAAGTTCAGAGCTGGCTTTGGTCAGCTTCTCCCAGGGCGACCAGAGTGTCACGCTGAGCCCACACGTGCATCACCCAGATGTGCTGGCAGTTGCAGCCTGGTGGGCCACCCTAACTCACTGGGAGCCATTGGATAAGTGTGTTCCCTGTATGTTCCCCAGAGTGACAGTTCTGAGATGAATTCCCTCAGATTTCTCAAAGGGTGCCAGTGAGATGGAGCAGCTTGATAACACATCTGTGTGTGGCTTTTTCCTCCTTCCCCATTCAGCAATCCCAGTCCCCCTCTCTGCTCACTGGGACCACTTCCAAAATAAACTACCTGCATGCAGACTTCTGCTTTTGGCCCAGGCAGAGACAGCGTCAGAAGCGTTTACTCGTGGCCCCATGTTCATACTGACTTCTGTTGTCTTCACCGAGTCATAGCGCGTTAGGGCGGGAAAGACCGAGAGGCCCACATTATACGAGGAGCTCGAGCTCCAAGGCGGTGAAGCTGCTTTCCACCTCCACACAGCCCGGCTGAGGCAGATTTGCGTATAGGAGCCTATTCAGTTTTATTTGACTAAGGATCTTTCCTTTAAAATTGTTGCTCATTCTGTCCCTTACTGATTCTGTGCTGGCTCTCAAGCCACTTGGGCTTCCAGTAGGAAGAGAATGAGTAATGACAAAATCAGGCCAAGGACATGCTGATGATACTTGGTTTCTAGATACCCGAGGGGCCATGGAATGTTGAATTTCCTGAGGTTGAGTTTGCGCAGCTGAGTACAATGAAAAGAGAGAAGGGTAAGTTGGTGTGTTTAGAGAAAATATTATAGTGACATGGGCCATGGAATTTGAGCTGGCTAAGGAGGGAAATTGGGACTTGGTGAAGGGTTGTTAAAATATGGTAAAAGGGTGGTATGAAAGGATTGTATATCCTAAGGATGGTTAGAGAATTATTAAAGTGAGGTTCTAGACCAATGCTGTCCAATAGAATTTTAATACAAACCGCGAATGTGAGCTACATATGTAATTTTAAATGACCACATTTTTTAAAAATTAAAAAGAACAGATGAAATTAATTTTAGGAATAAATTTATTCAACCCAGTATTTCAAAAATATTGTCATTTCAACAAGTACTTAATGCAAAAAGTTATCAATGAGATACTTTACAATCTTTGAAAAATGTATGTACTTAACCTGTTGTATATTCTATACTTGCAGCACTTCTCAGTTCAGACTAACTACATTTCAAATGCTCAATAGCCACATTTGCCTGCTGGCTACTTTTCCCCCTCCTGTAAGAACAACAAGAAAGATTTCCTCTCTTAGCAACTTTCAGGTACATAATACTGTATTGTCAACTATAGTCACCATGCTGTACTTTAGGAGCCCAGAACTTACACATCTTATAACTGGAAGTTTGTACTCTTAGATTATGATGGCCCACTTTCCCCTCACCCCCCACACACACCCATCTCCCAGGCAGCCACCAGTCTACTCTGTTACAACGAGTTGTTTTAGGAGCCTTGAGTGAGATCTCACAGTATTTGTCTCTGTCTGACTGACTTCACTTAGTATAATGCTCTTGAGATTTATCCGTGTTTTTGCAAATGGAAGAATTTCCTTCTTTTTCATGGCTAAATAATATTCGTGTGTGTGTGTGTGTGTGTGTGTGTGTGTGTGATCAATCTTCTTTATCCATTCATCCATCAGTGGACACTGGTGGTTTCCATGTCTTGACTATTGTAAATAATGCTCCGGCAACCCTGGAGGATGGGTACAGATATCTCCTCAAGATAGTGATTGGATTTTCTTTGGATAAATACCCAGAAGTAGGATTCCTGGAACATATGGTAGCTCTATTTTTAATTTTTTGAGGAGCCTTCATACTGCTTTTCTATAGTGGCTGCACCAGTTTACATTCCCACTGACAGTGTACAAGGGTTCCCTTTTCTCCACATCGCCGGCAGCACTTATCTGTTGCCTTTTGGCAAAAGCCATTCCCACAGGCGTGAGGAGACATTTCAGCATGGTTTTAGTGTGCGTTTCCCTGTGATTAGTGATGCTGAGCACCTTTTCATGGACCTGTCGGTCATTTGTACGTCTGTCTCAGAAACATCCCTGTTCAGGTCTGTAGCCTATTTTTTCGTTGTATTATTTGGGTATTTAAAAAATTTTTGTTTGTTTGTTCTTTGCTATTGAGTTGTATGAGTTCCTTACATATTTTAGATATTAACTGTTTATCAGATGTGTGGCTTGCTAATACTTCTTTCCATTCTGTAGGTTGCCTTTTCTTTTTTTTTATGGTTTCTTTTGCTGTGCAGAAGCTTCGCTATTTTTGTTTGATGTAGTATTGGTATTTGTTTTTGTTACTTTGTTTGATGTAGTTTTTTGGTTTGTGTTTTTGTTTGATGTGGTCCCACTGGTTTATTCTTGTATTTGCTGGATATGCCTTTGGTATAATATCTAAAAAATCATCACCAAGACCCATGTCAAGGGACTTTTTCTGCATCTTTTCTTCTATGTGTGTACATTTAAATCTTTAATCCACTTTTTTTGCATGTATCCATCCACTTTTCTGAACTTTTTGTCTGTGATTTGGCCTACTTCGTGTACTCAAAGTAAATTAAAACTATTTTTGAAAGCCTGGTCCCCTTCATGATTTTGGCTGGTGGGAAAATGACTGGTGAGGGAGTTCTGCCCTGGCTGCCAGGAACGTTCTCGGAGGCTCCCCTGACTCACCTGCGTCCTGGCTCCGCTCCCTCAGTGTGTTCCGGTGACCGTGACAGGTGCTTTTAAGTGATCAAAATGATACATTGATTCTTCTTTCTAATTCCTTGAATATTTTTTCAGGAAAGCTGCTTTAAAAATAATTTCTGATTACATGTATGGTTTTCATCAAGAAACGGGAATGGACAGTGGTATTGTGAATTGATTCCAAGAGAAAAATTTTCCTCTAAAACATAGGTACCTGAGTCAGATCGTTGGAGAAGCTCCCGTCTGAACTCTGCTCCGTATTACGAGCTGAAAGCGTACCTTCAACGTGGCCCCGTGGCGTCGGGTGGTCTGGCTGAGAGCAGTGTTGCCATTGCAATTACTTGGATCAGTGCGATGCTTCCTGCCCCGCCCACTGTTTGGTAAACCTGAAACCATCCTGGCAAATACGTTTATTTGCTTTCCCCATGAAATGTGCTGCCCCCTTTTACCTCCTGCAGATAAAAACTGACAGGTCCTTTTGCGGCTAGCCAAAAACAGTGATAGGAACCAGGTGGAAGATACGGCTTTTAAAATGTAGTTTTAATTCATTTTTGAGTCCCATGAAGTAGGCTAAGTCCCGGACAAGCTGTGGGCCACTCCAGATCACCCCATGACCTCACTTTTCCTCTGGCAAACCTTTCTGGGTGCAGAGGGCGACATCACCGGAGTATCAGGACCAGCTTGCTGGAGAGAAGCGCCCTGATGAGCTGCTAAGGCTGCCAGACGGCGTCTCTGCAGTCCCTCTTCTCTCTCTTGTCTTCACATCCATGTGGTCTTCATGCACTGTAGTGCTGCCATCACCAGCCTCACAGCAGCCTCTTTGGCTGTTGGAAGTGCAGGCCTGGAAGTGAAGCCACTTACTGGAAGTGTAATTTTAGAGCTGACGGAAGCCTGTATTGGCTCCTCAGCCTCTTAAAATGGACACTTTGAATGAAACGACTGGAATCGCCAAAATGATAGTTGACCTCACTGTTGTGTACTGAGGTGTCTATTTTAGATTCTCTCAATTACCTCCTTTTTCTATCTTTTTAGTTGTCATTGCCATTTCAGTCAAATCTTTCTTGCCCTCATCATTTTCATGTTGATCTCTAAGCTACCATTGGGTATTCGGCGGGCCCCGTTGTGGAAATTCAGACACTCTCTTCTATGGGGCAGAGCACCTTCCAGGCAGACTCACATCTTGTCTGCCTTTGTTTCCAAACAACCTTCTGGTTCCCCATGTGATTCCGCCGCCACCGTGAGAACAGCTGATCCAGAGCCTGGACCCAGGAGCTCAGCATCGTAAGAATTTCTCCTTTGCCACATATTTTTCATCTGTTAGTCAAGGATAGTTTACCCTTCAGAAAATAATGAGTTTTATAGTTCCTTTATAACTTAATCCTCACGGAAGGTAAGATCTAGTTGCTTTTGCTTTGGGCGACTGCTTTGACTATTTTACATCCAGTGCCTGTTTGTGTTGCTCGTTTTGCACTCTCACTGCTCAGCCACACTTGACCAGCAGTGATGCAGAAGAACAATGGAAAAGATACAGAGTGAAGCTGGTTAACTTGAATGTGTCAGCTATTGAATTTGACTCTGGAGCAGTGGTTTTCAAAGTATGGTCTTAGGAGCCGCAGTGTCACCACCACCTGGGGACTTGGTAGAAACGTGAGTTCTTGGACCCTGCTCTGGACAGAAGCTCTGGAGGTGGGGCCCAGCCATCTGTGCGCTAACAAGCCTTCTAGGGGTTCCGATATGTGCTATTGTTTTAGAGCTGCTCTAGAGAGATTTCATGTTCTCAGCTAGTCACATTGTTGTTCAAGTGTGCTCAGATATTTCTGAAGGAATCATTGTCCAAACTTGCATGCTCTGGAAATAGGAGGGATAGTACATTTCCAAAGGGAATATTTCCCTGCCTTCCTATTTTTTTATCCTTTAGAAGTTTTTATATTCTTTTCTGCTTTTAGAGAACCTGTCTACATCTCTACCTATTTGTACCCTGAAATCTTAAGTTCTGTTATCATGGAAGATTTAATCATCAATGTCATTTAAATGATCTGTTGTGACATATGATATAGCAAAAGTGACTAATGAAACACTTATTTAATTTCTCTTTTATTTGTTTATTATTTATTGAACCTTCCAGATGGCATTCTTTTTTTTAAGAACATAGACAAAGGATTATTTTTTAAAGTTATGCAACTTTATGCGAATCTGTTTGTTCTGTAATAGACCCAAAGATTGCTCTTGTCAGAGGGAAATTTTTACTAAGTCGAGTGTGCTCTGAAAGAAAGTGTGAGCATGAATTAAGTGATGGAGAAGAGGGTAAGGGCATCCGGTCCTCAGCGAGGACGCTGCTGCAGAGAGTAGCGGAAGCAGACCCCGGAGTTCCAGGCGCCAGGCTTCCTATTCGGTATTCCCTGCGCACAGCATCGCTGCCTTCAGGGTTACACAGTTTACCTAATTGGTTGGATTTTTGTCAAAAGCTTGATCCAAGTAGGGTTTGTTTTTTAAATATATAAAGCATTTGGAAGTTCTTTCAAGGGCAACAAATAACTTCATTTAACTCTCTCAAGCCCTCTCACCTCTGTTAGGTTGCACCAGGAAATTCGAGGGCTAGCCAGAGGCCCCCAAAGAGTTAAAAAGACAACCAGCCTGCAGACTGGAAGAAATTGATGTCAAAAACAGATGTTTCTCTGCAGGCCTTGCTGGATTCGTAAGTCAGGATAAAGCCAGCATGTATGCATGCACGTTAAAAAAAAATTTTTTTTTAAGTCTTGGCCAGGGTTGCGGAGAAATAAAATATCTCTCATCTGCAATTCCTCTTCAGTCCTTGCTGCATGGGAGCGCCAAGGAAGGGCTCCCTGGAGACTGGTGGCCCTGATACTTGGGCCACTGAGGAAGAACGCCCTCTGATCCCTTCTTTTCATTGTTGGTGTTCCGGCTGAGCAGCCCGAACAGACCTTGCCCGTTTTCATTGGCTGCGGGGATTGTTATTGGAGCGGCTGACAGCTGTCTGCCAGGCCGTCTGAAACTGCCTTCCTGTGCTCTCTGCCGCTGCTCAGCTTCACAGCACTATTGTTCCTGTTGAGCCTTTTTCTTAAAATCTTTCCCAGCTGTATCCTGATATGGTAAACCACTTAAATTAGCTCCAGATTGTTCTGTTTATTTTGTGTTAGATAAGCGACAAAATACAGTCCCAGCAGCCGGCCAGGAGGAGGGGAGAAGTGGGGGATGGGGATCAGGGGACACAGCAAGGTCTTTGACAAAAGATAATGTTCCCAGGCAAAACCATGAAGTGCAATCGTGGGTTCTGTGTTTTACATGTGACCCCTGAGCACACCTCATTCCAGAAAATAAAGTCAAGCAAGACCCCCGCATCCAGTCATACTAGGGGGAAGCTAAGTTTGCTTTATGGGATATAGACACAGTATCTCTGTCAGGTTGGCTGCTGTGTCAGCGGTCTTGTGCTACGCTTAATGCCCGGGTTGCAACAGGCTTCCCTTTTTTTTTTACTTTGTTTAAAGTCGTTCTTCCGTACCCACTGCAATGCATGGTAGCTCATAGGCTCAAAGCTGGTTGAAGTTCACCAGTGTCCCTAAATGCTCAATGTTTGAAAATGATCTCTTCCCTGCTGTCATTTAAAGCTAGAAACCCAAAGACATTGAGTCACCAGCATAGGCATTTTCCACACAGCTGCACATGAAAATTCACAATGGACTTGGCCCCTGTTTGCTTATGCGGGCCGTCTGTGCAACTACTCTGCCCTCCTTTGGTGTTGCCTGCTCACAGGGCCTCTCCAGCCAAAGCCTCTCTGAATACTTAGCAAAAAAATACATTCAGATAGAATACTGTCCTAGAATAAAGATATTGCCTTTGTGATTGTAGGAATCCATCCAAATAAAATACGAAAAATAAACTTCCGAATGCTTTAACTCAGCTGAAGCATACAAACAATGCCGGCAACCAGCTGAGTTACAACAATTATTGAGAATTTTGTCTGGGGTAATTCAAGACTTCCCGGGAAGGATCCCCTGTCACACGTTAGCCTGACTGACCTGGCTCCCAGTCCTCACTCTGACCCAAGTCCTTGGAACCCTTTCTATCAGAGGAACAGAAGAGGAGTCGGTAGAAGAACAGGGTCAGGAGTAATAAAGTGCCCTTAGAAATCTCCTTTGGTCTCTTTTGGGGGAAAACCAACTCAACTTGTAATCAAAGGGGCACAAAACCCACTTTGGAGGAATAATTGCCCCAGGGGGCCCCTTTTCCCTCTGGTGGAATGTGCCTTTTCCTCTCCCACCTCCGTGTCACTTTCTCTGATTCCCCAGTTGTCATCTCCCTTTTCTTTCTCTGTATCCTTTTTAGTCTTCGTTGTGGAGAGTCTTGTACTTCCCCCAGGGGCCAGGCTTTCCATGGCTGCCATGGCCCTTGAGAGCAGGGACCATGTACTGAGCTTATGTTGTCCCCCCTCAACCCCCCACAGTGCTGAAAACAGTCACGGGCACCTAGCAGGTGCTCTAGGCCTTTCAAATAGTTTTCTTCTTTCATTCCTACTGACATGAGGTATCATTGATTCTGCTTCTGTATTGACTCAAAAGAAGGTAAAAACACCAGCAGCAGCGAAGACGAGGCATTGGCCATTGTCATTAAACTCAAGAGCCCACCCTGCTGGTGCTGGGCAGGATGGAAGAGGCCACCCAGAGCTGCATTTCTCGTGGATTCCAACTGAAAACTTGGGACAGTGCAGAAAACAATGACCTGGGGCACCTGAAAAGTAAACAGGGGCAGCCAAATGGGGATGGGAGTGACGGCAAGCCTTTATCATCAGTCCTCGCAGCAGGAGTCAGTTTTGTGGGGTTTTCTCTCCTGACTCAGGCCGAGCTGATGTCGCTAGAGAACTACGCAGCAGGCCTCGGCAGCAAGGTCTCCACATGAAACTCCTGGTTTCTAACCACAGGTTTGGGCTAGGGTCCTTTTCTCCAGAATATAGAGGACTTCCCATTTTTTCTGTTTCTTTTTTTTTCTTTTTTGTCTTTTCTCTCCCCAAGGCCAGTCCCAATTGAGGATTTGCATTGCATTGGTAGGAGGGTTTGGCCACCTAAAACCCCCAAAGAAGATTCTCTCTGATTAGAAGACCAGGAAAAAGGAGCTCCTTTTGTCCAAAGAGTGTGGGAGAATCCCATTATTCTATCTCTTCTTTTGCTGCTTTGCTCCCAAAGGCAGTCTCAGTTGTATAGAAGTGCAAGATAGAATAGGAGGCTAAAACCTGAGAGAAACGTAGCTTTATGCCCAGAGAAACCAGGGAAAAGGAACCCTGAGGACTAGAAGGCATGGGGTGAATCTCAGAGAGGAGAGAGCTGGGTTCTGTGTAAGAACTGATGTAAGTCCCGTACTCACCTCCCAGGGGTGCATGTGCGGCACAGACCCAGATGGGCAACTCGACTACAGCGTAAACCACTGCCCAGGTTTCAGGCTGATGCACAAGTGGTGCACATACTGGGCAAACCCAAACAACGTAGCAAAGGCTTTAAAAACTAAACTGACATTAGCATTCTGTCCACAGAGGGTGAGTCAAAATTTGTAAACTGGATCCCACTGGGCTGATCATAACCATTCTCCATAAGGGAAAGTTGAACACTTTTGAAATGGATGGGAAAATAGAACTTCTCAGCAGAGAAATAGGAGGGGGAGGGGAGAACAAAATTGAATTTTAGAACTAAAAAATACAGTCTCTAAAGTTAAAAATTTACTCAGTGGTCTTGGTATCAGAAAGAGGATGATGGAGGACAGGGTCAGTGAACCTCAGCGTTGATCAGGAGACGTCACATGGTCTGAGAGACAGAGGAACCAAGAGGGAAACTGAACCGAGTGCAGGGAGGAGCCTATGGAAGATTACCAAGAGGTCGAGCATTTATGTCATTGGAGTCCCAGGAGGAGAGGAGAAATGTTAGTGTAGGAGAAAGATATGTGAAGGAATAACATCTGGAAACTTCACCAGTTTGGTGAAAGATACATGTATAGATTCAAGAAGCCCCGTAAAATCCCATCAAGATAAACCCTAAGAAAACTACACTCACTTTGTAGTCGAACCGCTGAAAACCGAGGATGACGAAGAACTGTCCTGAAAGCAGCAGTCCCAGTTGTGGGGGTCTGCCCAAGAGGAACGGAAACATGTCTACGTATGTGGGCCTACACCCACATGTCTACAGCAAATTTACCGTTAGCTGCTAAAAACTAGAGAAGATAGACCCTCAGATGTCCTTGAACTCGTGAATGGGTAAGTGAAACTGGTGCAGTGCTGCAGGGGACCGCTGCTCAGCAATGGAACGAACTGTGGACGCACACGTTATAGTTCATGGATCTCAAATGCGCTACGCTGGATGAAAGGGGCCAGACTCAAAAGCTTACACACTTTACAATTCTTTTTGTGTGACATTCCAGAAAAGGCAAAACTTCATCAGTGGTCGCCAGGAGGTAAGGCCGGGGTGGAGGACTACAAAGAGGCAGCACAAGGGCATGATTCTGGGGTGATGGAGTTATTCCGTATCTGGATTGTGACTTTTTATATGGCTCTATTTGTCAAAATTCGTAGGACTGCAACTCAAGACAAGTGAATTTTACTGTATGTAAATCAGAAAATAAAATAAATCGCTAGCGCACCATTGATACATGATAGGGTTAATATAACATTCATGACTGACTACATGAAGTATGGAAAAGATTTATATAATCTCTTAACTATTTTGAAGTCATTTTCCACTTGATTCCATATTTAAACTTGCAGGAAGCCAAAAATGGAATAAACAACGAAGCAGTCTCCTTGTGTACATACAAAAGGTTTAAAAAAAAAAAGAATGTTGTGCCTCACATGCCAGGCAGATGTTTTCGAGGGTCAGCTTACAACAAAGGGCCTTGATGAAAAATTGAGGTATAAAAGTAGGGGTCTGCACACAAAAGAGAGACACATTGGTTCCAGAAAGGTTCGACTGTTGCGAAAAGAAGCCAAGTGAATTTGATGGACTGGTGGAAACGAGAACAAAGAATCTGACATGTCCTGGAAGCTCTGGGTTTTGAGCGCTCCGGTGGGATTTGGAATGCCCTCTCTGGAAGCGTCACGTCCATTGTCCTGAGGGCGTCCTCGTCTGTGCTCTGAAAGAGGCGAGTGAGGTGGCTGCTGGGCTGTTGCCGTCAGGCAGGTGGTGCTCATCCCTGTGACTCCAAAGAGAGTACCCCCTAAACCCACCACCTCTCGTCCAGAGGACAGAAAGTACACGGTGGATGTTTAATTGCAGTGAAGTCCCACCAGCTGACCAAGCTGTACTTCCTCCAGCTGCTTAATTCTGCTTTTGAAGTTTTATCATCACTCTGCATCCTCTTATCCCCTTATGGCTCTTATCAGTTTTTATACACAAATGTATTTTCCAAAGGCTGTTGGTTTGAGAAAGCTTCGCCTGTCCCTGAGTCACAGAGATAGTGTCAGGTTTTTCTGTAAAGATATTCTCATGTTTTTCTAGAAAGATATTCTCTTATGTTTTTCTTTGATCCATCTTTATTTCTCTAGTACAGTTTTGTTTTGTTAAGATACAATTCACATTACCATAAAATTTACCCTTTTAAAGTGTACAGTTCAGTGGCTTTTACTGTATTCACAAAGCTGCACGATCATCACCATTATCTGGTTTTTACCGCCTCCCTCCCCAGATGCTGTGTGCATTAGTGTTCTCCACTCCTCCCAGCCCTGGCGCCCACTGATCTGCTTTCAGTCTCTGTAGATTTGCCTCTTCTAGACATTTCATGTAGGTGGAATAACACAGTATGTGGCCTTTTGTGACTGGCTTCCTTCATGTAGCATCATGTTTTCAGGGTTTATTCTTGTTGTAGAATGTGTCAGTACTTCAGTCCTTTTTATTGTGGAATATTTCTTATATTGCTGTGTATTACTGAAAATCAATCACATTTTTAAAAAATCCATCCACCAATTAACGGGCAATGAGTATTTCCAGTTTTCAGACTGTTACAAATAGTACTGATGTGAATATGTTTTTTTTTAAGTTTTGTTAAATTCTTTATTTTGTTATTTTTTTTAAATCCTTGCATGAGGATACATTTATTGATTTGGGGGAGGGGAACAGAGAGAGAGAGAGAGAAAAAAAAAAACTTTGATTTGAGAGGGAAACGTGAATTGGCTGCCTTGCATAAATGCCTCGACCAGGGACCGAACCCACAACCTAGGCATGTGCCCCGACTGGGAATCGAACCTGAGACTTTCAGGTGTACAGGATGATGCTCCAATCAACTGAGCCACACCAGCCATGGCTCATATATAAGTTTTTATATAGACATGTTTTTATTTCTCTTGAGTATATACCCAGGTATTTCTGTGTATATGTTAACTCTATATGTGGTAACTCTTTCTGAGGCACTGCCCAACTGTTTCTGAAGTATCTACACCCTGTTACATTCCCACCAGCAGTGTATGTGGGTTCCAGTTTCCCACATCTTCTCCAGCACTTGTCATTGTCTCTCTTTTCTGTGATAGCCATCCTAATGAGTGTGAAGTGGTAGCTCTTTGTGGCTTTGATTTGCATTCCCTTGATGACTAATGATATTAAACTATTTTTCATGTGCCTAATGGCCATTTGTATATCTTCTTTGGAGAAATATCTACTCAAGTTCTTTGCCTATATTTTAATTGTTTTCTTTTTACTATTGTGTTATAATATGATCTGTCTTCAATTAGTTTTTGTATATGTTGTTAAACAAGCATTGGTCAAGGTTCTTTTCTCCACCCTGGTAGATATCCAATTACTCAAGAATCATTTGTTGCAAAAACTTTTTTCACCTCTGCTGAATATTGCATGATCACTTAAATATGGTTCTTTAACTAGGCTCCCTATTCCAGTACCTTGTTGTCTTGATAGCTTTATAGTAGGTCTTTGAGTTATGTAGTATAATTCCCTGAACTCTGTTATTCTGTCTGCAAATTGTTTGCAGTCCTAGGATAAACTTGATCATTGTGATGGTAGTGGGCAAAATGAAGTCCCCTTTCCTTCCCTAAAGCTGTTCCTGTCCTAAAGCCCTGAACCTGTGAATATTAGTTACATGTTATATTATATTTTGATGGTGATCAGTGATCTTTGATGTTACTATTGTGATTGTTTTGGTTCACCACACATATAAGATGTGAACTTAATCGGTAAGTATTACGTATGTTCTGACTGCACCACCAATCGGTTCTTCTCCCTTCTCGTTCTCTCCCCTTGGCCTCCCTGTTCCCTGAAACAAAACAGTATGGAAATTAGGACAATTAGTTACCCTACAAGTGGCCTTTAAGTGTTCATGTGAAGAGTCTCATATCTTTTACTTTTAATCAAATGCTAAATGTCATTGAGCTGAGTGAGGAAGGCGTGTCAAAAGCCAAGATAAACCAAAAAGCCAGGCCTTTTGCACCAGACAGTGAACTAGGTTGTGAATGCAAAAGAGAAGTTCTTGAAGGAAATTAAAAGTGCTACTGCAGTGAACATATGGATGAAAAGAAAGCAAAACACCCTGATTGCTGATACAGAGAAAGTTTAATGATCTGGATGGAAGATCAAACCAGTGACAACATTCCCTTAAACCAATGCCTTATACAGAGTCAGGCACTAACTCTCTTCAATTCTGTGAAGACTGAGAGAGGTGAGGAACCTGCAGAAGGAGAGATTGAAGCTAGCAGAGGGTTTGTTCATGAGCTTAAAGGAAAGAAGCCGTCTCTACCACATGAAAGTGCAAGATGGAGCAGCAAGTGCTGATGTAGAAGCTGCAGCAAATTATCCAGAAGATCTAGCTAAGATAATTAATGAAGGCGGCTACACTAAACAACAGATTAGCAATGTAGATGAAATACCCTTCCATTGGAAGATGCCGTCCAAGAGTTTCACAGCTTGGGAGGAGAGGTCGGTGCCTGGCTTCAAAGCTTCAAAGGACGGGCTGACTCTCCTGTTAGTGGCTAATGCAGCTGTGAGTTTCAGTGTAGCCAGTGCTTGTCTACCATTCTGAAAATCCTGGGGCCCTTAAAAATTATGCTAAATCTACTCTGCATGTGCTCCATAATTGGAACAGCAAAGCCTGGATAAGAGCACATCTGTTCACTGAATATTTTAAGCACACCATTGAGACTTGTTACTCAGAAAAAAAAAAAGTCCTTTCAAAATATTACTGCTGATTGACAATGCACCTAGTCGCCAAGAGCTCCAGTGGAAGATGTACAAGGAGATTAATGTTGCTTCATGCCTGCTAACACATCCATTCTGCAGCCCATGGATCAAAGGGTAATTTCAGCTTTCAAGTCTTATTATTTAAGAAATACATCTTGCAAGGTTAGAGCCATCATAGATAGTGATTCTTCTGATGGTTCTGGGCAAAGTAAATTGAAAACCTTCTAGAAAGTAGTCACCATTTTAGTTGCCTCTATGGGAAAAAGTCAAAATATCAGTATTAACAGGAGTTGGGAAGAAGGTGATTCCAGCCCTCATGGATGACTCTGGGTGACTCAGGACTTCAGTGGAGGAAGCAACTGCAGATGTGGAGGAAATAACAAGAGATCTGGAATCAGAAGTGGAGCCTGAAGGTGTGACTGAACTGCCGCAGTCTCATGATTTCACGGGTGAGGAGCTGCTTTTTATGGGTGAGCAAAGAGTGATTTCCTGAGCTAGTATCTACTCCTGGTGAAGACTGCTGAATGACAACAAAGGATGTAGACTATTACATAAATTTATTTGATAAAGCAACTGCAGGAGTTGAGAGGCTTGACTTTAATTTCGAAAGATCTCCTGTGGGTAAAATGCTGTCAAACAGCGTCCTGTGCTACAGAGAAACTGTTCCTGAAAGGAGGAGGCAGCTGATGAGGCAGACTTTGCTGTCTTGTTTTAAGAGACTGCCACAGCCACCCAGCTTTCAGCCACCGCCGCCTTGATCATGCAGCAGCCATCAGCATGGCAGCGAGACCGGTTACTAGCCAAAGGTGATAACTCACTGTAGGTGGTTAGCACTTTTTAGCAACAAAGTATTTTTAACAAAGATTTGTGCATCGTTTTCTTAGTCCTAATGCTATTGCACACTTAATAGACAGTATAGTATAAACATAATTTTTATATGCACTGAGAATCCAAAAATTTCATGTGACTTGCTTTATTGCAATATTTGCTTTGTTACAGTTGTTTGGACCTGAACCTGCAGTGAGGTGTTCCTCTAGTTGCTTTTATATAAGGTAAAAATCTGTGAATGAGTCCACAAGTGAGGTACATATTACCACATCAATAATAAAAACAATCACAACAATAAAAATGGGTTCACCTTCTGTTCCACCTGCAAAGAAACCTCAGTTATTGTATCTGTCAAGCATAGAACATCCAGCCATAATGCTCACACACACTGATCACAGACTTCAGTCCGCAAACTGAGACGTCCAAGATGTGTAACTTGCTTCTTTTTCCTCCTATAGCTGGACTCAGTACTGCTGGGGTCCCAGTTCTGCTGCGTGGGGGAAGCCTGGTCCCAATCCGTTCAAGTCATCTCGGTTCAAAGCCTTTGTTTCATCCCAAAGTACTGGAGCTGAGGGGAGCACGCGGTCTATAGTCATCACCCTACTCACACTCCTGTCACCCACCTAGGCCTTGCTGCAGCCTCCTTGCCTGCAGAGACTTGGACCATCTTTTGCCACATCCAAGGAAAACCACTCATCAGTGGGACTGCCACCTCTTCCACACTGTGGTGTGAGGGCCACTGGGCCTGCAGCCACTGTCACCTGCTGCCGGCACACCACACTGGGCACAGGGACATGCAGGGAGCCTTGCTGTCCCTGGGGGGATGAAGCACAGGTTATTTCCACCCTTGGGTCCCCACATCCATCATTCCCTCCAACCTGGGATGCAGTCCTAGGGACAGGGCCTGGGTGCCTTAGGGTCACAACCTGTCTTCTTACTCCGTCCAGCCCTCTCTCTTCCATAACTGGTTCTGAATGTTTGTTTAAGCTAAACCTATTAGCTCAATGGTCTGTTGAAGTCCCTTCCCTGAGGCCATGCCCCCATTGTCCTAACGTCACAGGGTGACCTGAAATTACCAGGAATGAGAAAAGCCCTGACTTGCCATTTCAAAACTCCATTCCAGTGGAGCTATAAAACACAGGAGGCAGGTTGTTTGACCTGTAAATAATGATCTGTTTTTAGTGTACAGGTTTAACTCTATGCCAGGATAGTAAAAGCTTTTGTGTGCTTGTAGCTGTGACCTCTGCTAGAAGATGACAGGTGAAGGTGGTCACATTTTATTGATGTAAATAGGATCGGGGTCATAAATACTGACTATAAACTTTTTTCTAGGTCTGAGCAAACTATCCTTAACTATACCACTAAGCCTCTTACTGCCTTAATGATAGAGGGGCATCATTTAAATTTTTTGGTTATTGTATTATGTTTCATATAGTGGTGTCCTTAATATATGTCAGTGTAGGTCACCTAATGTTGGAAAAACAGGTACATACATTTTTAGTTAGTGGTCTGCTTTTAAATTTTGTGTTTTGTTATTCATATTCTTTTCCCTTACTGTTAGGACGGTCTCTATAGAGACCATGTCCAGCAGTGTGCCTCTCTGATTTGCAGATTCCAGCCTGTTATGAAATGAGGAAGCCAGCCACCATACATTTTATTAGAATCTTGTCTGAGACTAAGTGGGCCCCACATCAGGATCTAATTGCAGAGACTTGGTGACGCCTGTTGTGGTCAAGAGCATTTGTTTTGATTTGTTTGACCGTTGGGTCTTGTTTTATATCCCGGTTCGTGGCTGTTCAGGAGACACAGTTTCCCAGATATTGGACCTCCCTATCTCAGCATTGTGGGAATGCCTCCATTTAACCTCTGACCTCTCATTAGGCACAGAGACCAGGCTGTTCCCCCATGTTCTCTTCTTCCCCAGCTGCCTACACTCCCAAGAGCCAGCATTGTCTTCCCCTGTGGGGATGCCCAGGGCCACCAGGTTTCTTCAGACCTCACTGTGCACCCTGATCAGAAGGGGGACTGCCTTCCCACGTGGTCGGGGGACCCGGAGTCCACAAACTCAGTTTGATATACTTCAGCTTTGGAACGAGTGTCATCTGGGGATCCAAAGCGAATCTCTTTTTTCTACCTTTGTTAATTATGCATTCAGTGTTTAAATTCTTTTAACAAAAGTCTTAATATTTAGGTATATTGAGTTATGTTTGCCTTTGTCATTAAATGTTATCCTGTTGTTCTTCAAAAAGGATCGCGCTGATCAATGTTCTCATGAGGATTTTTCATCTCTCCCACCGTAGCTGGACACCCAGACACCCAAAGAGCCTTTAGCATTGAGTAAGTGTCAGGGAGGGCTCTGGGGAAGCCAAACGGGCTGTGTACTCAGTTTGGTTTATTGATTTTTCTGAGTAACCCTAAAAGGTTATCTTACTGTAAAGTAGAAATCCAATAAAATGTTTCTGCTTTAAAGGTAAATTCAAAACATTTAGCTTGTATATTTAGAAACATAAAGGTAAATTAAAGTAGTTGTTGCTTGCCTGAATAGAATCCATGAGCTTTCGCTAGTTTAATTCTCTGAAAAATCACTGAACTCCATCCCCATCTTTCTCACTGTACAAGTACTTAGAATGCTTGTTATTTTCAATCCACAGTTCTGCTTTCTCCTGTCTCTGGATGGTATTTTCACTTCCCTCCTGCCATCCGTTATCCTGACAGACTCTGAAGTGCCTCTGTGATACCTTTTCCATCTATCACTTCTTGATTGACATTCCTGGCAGCTGAGCAGCTGTCTGGTAGAAATTGTCTGGCCACCTTAAAGGGGCTTGAGATCTGGAAGGGGAGCCAAATTGTGACTAAATCATGATACTCCCTCAGGGTATCGAATAATTTTGGTTTGTTCTGAAATTCATAACTTTATTAGTAAAAAAATTAGACATTCTTTCAAGATCAAATCACAGGGAAAACAAAGAGGGCTTTAATTGTAAAAAAGGACAAACATATATGTATTTTTGTTGGTCCTAAATACTCCAAACACGGGGCTTCCGTGGTCCTTGTTGTGGGTTCTAGAAGATCAGATCAAACCCAGCATTGCCCCGTCTCCTAAGTGAGAGTAGCTCACAACACTTTCTGTTTACCTGACAACTTTCATTTCGGGATCTCCGAGATCAGTGATCACCTATGCTTCGAATTGGAGAAAAAAGTTCAGTTGTTTGCCTACTGATACATAGTAAATTAGGACAGTTTTCCAGTTCCCGGTTGAATTTTTTCTTTTAGAGACCAAATGTTTTCAGTTGTTGGACAGATTTTTGAGTCTTTTTATCCCTAATAAACGGTACAGGAAAGCTAAAACCCCATTGGTATCTCACTATAACCAATGACATTGGCCCCGTTAAAATGAGGAAATCTTTTACTGCAACCCTACATAATCTTTCTCTTTTTAATCTCCATTCATTCCTGATTTTTCCCTTTCCCTGCATTCATCTTCCTTATCTTCAGCTCCTTTGGTGGCTACGTCAGTTACTCGGGGCCTATCTGCCAACTTCACTCCACCAGAGCCCCAGTGCCAGCGCAGCGGGCACGCTCCCTGTGCTGGTGCCTCCGATCAGGATATAAAGTCTGATTCGTGTCAGAATGGGCGTTGGGGGTCAGAGCATTTATCTGCCCCGAATGCTGCAAACCATTTAAAACCTCCTCAAATATTCAAATGAATGTCTGAATACAGATTCTGTTTTTGACATTTAATTTGAATCACAGGCTCTGGTTTTTGAACTCTTTTTTTGATAACTGATGTATTTTATTGAAGCTCATGGAAACAGAGAGGAGTTGCCCTGGCTGTGCCCCAAGAATAACAACAAAACCCCTCCCAATTCATTTCTTGACTCTCAAGAAATTATCTAAAGAGAAGAGAATGCTACCAAGGAGGGCTCTTTGCTTAGAATACTTACTCTGTGAAGCATGGTGCTTTGGAGTGTGGCTGCGATACCTACCTCCATCTGGTATGTGTTTCATAAACACCCAGATAGGCTCCTGTTTTGCTCTGCATACTTGGATGCTGCTGGTGGTGGTGATTATCACTAGTGAAAATAGCTAACATTTGTTGAACACTCCTCCTATGCCAGGCACTACGCTAGAGTGAGTATGGTTTTTATCCTTGTTTTTCAAACACGGGAACTTAGAGTAACCTTCCCAAATTCACAGCACTGATTTTACTTTTGTAATCCTCACCCAAGGACATTTTTTCATTGCTTTAGAGAGAGAGAGGGAGAGAGAGAGTGAAACATCCATGGGAGAAAGAAACATCGATCTGTTGCCTTCTCCTGTGCACTCCTACTGGGGACTGTACCCACAACCTGGGTGCATAACCTGACTGGGAATTGAACCCGTGACCCTTTGGTTTACAGGACAGTGCTCCAACCTACTAAGCCACACTGGTCAGGGCCCAAACTCACAGCATTTAACTCTTAACCCTTGCATACACGTCAGTGAAATTAGAAATGTGTCAGTTGGTATACTAGAGAAAAATAATGAAAGTCATAAGACGGCTAGAAATTTTCTTTTTTATATGTAGTCATTTAGCTTAAGTTTTCCTTAAGTTCTAACAACAGAGTGTTCTTGAAGTATAGTTAATTTAACATATTTAATTAAGAAGCAGCCTCGACACAGAATGTCCTGTCAATTAATATATAATTGAACAAGGCCCTAAGCCTCCTGTCCCTGTGCTGGGCATCTGTCTCTCTGATGGTGGTCGGCTCTGTCCTGTCATTCTGGTGGCAGCTCCCCCTAGAGGCCCAGTTACCATCTACCATGAATGGGGAGATCGTGCCTCTTTTTCTACCCATGCCATGAGACAGGGAGCCCTGCCTGTCTTGTTTGCTGCCAGCTAGTGTGTCATTCCCTGGTAGACAGCGGGTGCTCCAGTCATGCCCTGGTAGATAGCGGGTGCTCCAGAAAGATTTGTTAGAGTAGTGAGTGAGAATTCTCTCCCAGACCAGGAGCAGTACTTCCTCAGATGCTCTCGAATAACCTCTTTGACGTCATTGCAACTGACCAGGTGCCAGATTGGACAAACAATTCTGGTATTTGCTTAAATTCTCACAGGGTTCCAAGCGTTCCCCACTTGCCATTAACCTATAAAATAAGGAGCATCTGTGTGCAGACTGACTTCCTAAAAGCCAAGGTCACGAAGTGGCTGGATAAAAAGCTCAGTAAAAACAGTGCAGTAACCAGTTAATTTTTAGTGTCTTCAATCTTTATTTGTAGAGACCTTTTCTCCGTCCATTTATTTGTTCCTCTCAAATTTTTGAGCTCTCTCTTTGGCAACCTGTGCTAGGTCCTGGGAATGCATTGTTCTCACCTTGAGAGGCAGAAGTGGAGGGGAAGACAAACTCGTGAACGACTGATTAATACACAGAGATAAGTGTGATAAGTGTATATAAGATAAGATAACAAGATGAGTGGGATAGATAAGTGTGTATGTAGAAAGTGCAGTGGAAGTACAGAGAGAGAAAGACTAGGGGAGTAAGTGAAAAGTTCACCAACGATGTGACATTTAATCTGGGACTCAAAATTTACATGTGGCAGGAAGGAAGGGGAAGAGCATATTAGGCAAAGGACCAAACGTGTACAAGGACCAAGTCCGCATGAACCTTCTATAACAACAGGGAGATGTTAGTTCTGTGTTAAGCACAGGGCACTTTTTATGGGGAAGGGCAGGAGTCGATGCTATAAAAGTAGGTTGATCAGATGTGAAGGATTCTCTGTGTTGGGCAGAAGTTTGAACTTTTTCCTGCTTGGAAAGCAGTCAGAGGTCTTTAAGCCCGGGTGTGCCTCTGACAGCAGCCTGCAGGAGTCTGTAAGTTACCTCTGGAGGCCAGGTGAGGGGGGTGTCAGAAGCGTGGCAGTGGTCTGTCTGGATCAGAAACCCACTGGAAAGGTACACTTAGCAGAAATGAATGCACATTAAATCAGAAATGGTTGAATGTAGAACAACAGGGAAAGAGAACATCAGGCTGTAAACCGAGTATCAGGGTATTTTCTCCAAAACCTTTTCATAGGAGAAGATTGAATTAACCTAAACCTCTAGTAAGACACATGTTAACTCTCCAATTTACATTTTAGTCATTTAAAAAAATTAGTCTAAAAGAAGCAACCATCATCAACAGGTCCTTTTTTTGGACAAAGAGGCTTCTTGGCATTCGAAAGCATGTCTACTCATCTGTCACACTCATGTTGGTGGCCTCCCATTCGGAAGGAAGGCCAGGCCCTGGTGCAGGTTGCTGGAGTGTTTCTCGCTTTTCCTCCTGTGATCCCCGAGTCAGAGCGAGGCGGGTGCCTGGGGTAAGCCTGGGTTAGAAGATCCCTGGGGGCGATGGGGTGGAGATGTGTGTTGATGGTCGGGGCAGCCCGCCACAGCCAAGCCACGGCGTCACCTTGCCTGGGAGTAGTCCTAAACACTGACGTCGTCAGGGTTCCATCTCTGTCTTTATCAGCTGGATATGGCTGAGGCTTCCTTGTCATACACTTAATGCTTTTGCTCAGGTCTTTGGCTAACCGATGTTTTTCCATGACTTTTTGACAGTTATTTTTATTCAATAATGAATTATAAAGTGAGATTTACCATCTGTAAATGACAACATTTGTTTTATTTTGACATTTCTTTTCTGGACAGCAAAGATTTTATAATTAGCTTTTCCCTCTGCCAAAAACATTGCTAAAAAACCATTTCCCTGAAAAAAAAAATGTTTCATAGTTTCCTTTACTCATTGGCGTCATCTTATTTGGATTTGGAAGGTTTTTTGTAAGTCAGTCAGGAAATGAAATAAGAAAAGTTTCTTTTGAAAATTAATTCTTGACAAGAACAAAAATTAACTTTTGCCCAAAGAAAATTGAGAAGGAAATGAAAATAAACATGTTTGAAATGATGGTGGTTCCATTATCTTTTAAAAGTTTTTATTGAGGTAAAATTGGTATATAACAATATATAAGTTGGTATATGTTATATAAAACTGGTGCATAACATTATGTAAGTTTCATTATAATACAACATCTGTATGCACTGCAGAGGAATCACCACCAAAGACTAGTTACCTTTTTATGCAATACAACTGACCCCTTTTCATTTATGGCAGATTTAAGTGAGCATTATAGGAAATGCTCCCTTTTCTGTCTTCTTTCAAATGAGCGTATTTGCTTCTTGCTGTCACTCCGATCTGTCTCGTGTCCGACTCCTTGAGACGCGGGGGAGACTGTGCTGGGACTGATGACCTGCACCCTGTTCATCAGCTGCTCAAAGGCCCGAGTCTGTAGTGGCTTCTGCTCCTTTCCTGGTAAATGGCAGCGCCAGCCCCGTTCCGCCTGTGGAGATATGACACCCTGCCTCCTTCCTGAAAAGTTGAATTGCCCTGCTCGTGGAGCCACGTCTGCAGTTGGCTCTGTGACAGGGGAGTCCCACAGAAAAAGTGGCAGGTGTGTCAGTTGCCAGCGCTTTCTCTCTGGAGTACTGTCGGAAAAAAGGGGAGGAAGCCACGTCGATAGCTGACCATAGAATGGCTTATCGTCGCTAACGGCAAAAACATCACCCTGAACTAATGGCAAAAACAGCCATTCTCACTGCATTAGCGCCCTCCCCTAGTGCTATGAGGAAGCACCTTCCAGCTCCTACAGTAGCAGCGGCGGCCAAATTCTCTTTACAGACTGGAGTGTTTTCCTTTCTAGGTCATACCTGAAGGGCTGCTCCAAGAATCAGACTCCAGACGCAGCTACCCTTTCCCCATCCTCTCCACTCTTAGTTCCACCCCGTCATCATCCAGCAGTCTTGTACTGAGCACTAACAAATACACGCAACTGAGCGACATTTCATAATATCTCAGATATTTAAAATGGAGACGCCCGGCACCCTCCACAAGCAGCGAGTCAGTATCGCTTATCACAGTTCAGGCGACCGAGCAAAGTAATAGTGCCGTCTCGGCCATTCTTGTTCTCGCAGATAGAGTGTAGCATTTCTTTCCGGTGTGCCCTTGTGACTCAACGTGCGCAGCACCTTCTTTTAAACTGACATGGTGGCTATGGGTGACATGCTCCGAGAAGTAAAAGGAACATGGAGGAATTCCTCTGTCTAAAGGCCGAGTGCCTTCTTTGGAAAACACAGGTGGGTGCATGTGGAGTAGAATGTGTATTTAATATACTGGCCTGAGAGAAGAACTGAGACCTGGTGTGTTAAGGGCTTGAATCAGAAGCCTCCTTGGCAGTAGATCCTTGAATTTCTTACCCTCCAGCAACAAAGGTGCTTCTCTTCTAAAGGGAATTTTCACCTTGCAAAGCCCTCCTTGTGCTACATCATTGGAAGGGCACACTCTGTTCTGAGGTTGACTGTGCTCATGGTTTTCATGGGGGAGTGAAGATCTCTGTGGCCTGTGGGTGCAAACCCATGCTCCCAATGTTGGGAGCGTGAGTCTCTGGGAGCAGAAGCCACCTGGAGAGTCACACAGACCTTGTTTGAATCCGAGATTTGCCACTTACTGGCTTGTTCTTCCTTCCCCTCCCCTCCTTTTCCCCCTCCCCTCCCCCTCCCCTTCCCTCCCTTCCCCTCCCCTCCCCCTTTTTTCTTTTTAATTTTATTTATTTTTTTATTGTTGTTCAATCACAGTTGTCCCCATTCCCCCCATTACTCTCTCCTACCCTACTTACCCCCCACCTCCCACTCTCCTTTTCACATTTCTTTTTCCTTTAAAGCAACAAAATGGTTGTAACATTAGACTATTGGGGTTGTCATAAATATTAGCGACCATTTATTTTGTGCTTAGGTTGTGCCAGGTACCCAGCTAGGGATCATTCCTTGGCAACACGGATAAATGGTGTCATTTAATTCTCACCATAATACACGAGGTAGCAGTTATTTTATTTATTTATCTGTTTTTAGAGAAGGGGGCAGGGAAGGAAAAAGAGAGGGATAGAAACATCAATGTGTGGTTGCTTCTCACATGCCACCCCCACAGGGGACCTGGCCCACAACCCAGCCATGTGCCCTGACTGGGATATGAACCAGTGACCCTTTGGTTCACATGCTGGTGCTCAGTCCACTGAGCCACACCAGCCATGGCTCAATTATTGTGTCCACATTAAAGATAAAGACACTGAGGCAGCCAGTTGCCTTGCATCACACAGCTAGTGTGCCAGGCTTCCAGTCTATCAGATTCCAGATTCTGCAAGAGATAATGTGAAATTAAAGTGGTGCCTGGTACATAATAGGTGCTTCCTTAACACATTAGTTCTCTTTCCTTCCATGTGTATCCTGTGGCTTTGACAGATCTTAATTTCTGTGTTAGATTTTTATATGTGTAAGGTCCTGTAGAGCAGGTCTGTATTACTGCCCTCATGTGGTTCATTTGGGTAACAGTGGTTTTTAAAAATTGTCTACTTATAATATATGTGCAAATAAGTGTTTAAAATATGTCTCTAAAGTCACCTAAGTGTGTGGCTACTTTTAAAGATAATACAAGTCTACAACCTCACTGCATAAGAAATACCACTTTTTACCTTCTGTGGTCCAACTTAATTTCTGACTCTGAGCCCTAAGCAGCTGGTAGGATACTTAACTTCAGTCACTGCTGTAACTTCTCTGCTGGCTTCACCAGTGTCCTCCATTCCTTCGGTTTTCTTGGAAGGAAACGCTTCTCCTCCCTGGCACAGTGCACCATGAAGCTTTTGGTCTTGCCATCACCCTTTTGGGAAGGGAGGAATTTTTCTTACAATTATTTTTTCCATCTGACCATTCTGTTTACCGAGACATTTAGCCCACTGAAGAAATCTTCAACTTTCACACTTAAGAAAAAGTTCAAATCACCAGGGAGTAGAATGTTAGTTCAATGACCAGTTTAAATGTCAGAAAATTTTTCCAGGAGGAAAATAAAAAGGTCTGTTGTCCCCACCTGTCAGGAGCTTTAAGTCACCAAGTGAAACTCCTGCAGAAGTTTCTTTCTATGTGCCAGAAGGGCCCAGCTTACCTGGATTCACACTATTCTCTTCCACCAAATGCATTGTACACATGCAGTTGAAACCTCGTGCATCAGTTAGCATAGGGCTCCATCCCAAGCAGTTACCCACAGGGGACGTCTGCTTTTCAGGGGCTCTGTCCACAGAGGACTGGTTGGTCTCCTGCCAGATCTGTGCCACGCTGCGGTCTGGTTATGTCTGTGTGGGGGAGGGCACTTCCTTACAGGAGAGGTTAGGAGGAATTATCTTCTTCAGTCCTTAAGCACCATTTAATAAGAACATATATAGGAGTCTTCCATTCTTCAGTATTGTCCTAATGCCACCACCTAATTTTATTTCAGATAACGGAGGGCAGACATTGGCCGGGGGCAATAACTGGCCCCTTCGAGGAAGAAAGTGGACCCTGTGGGAAGGAGGCGTCCGAGGCGTGGGCTTTGTGGCCAGCCCCTTGCTGAAGCAGAAGGGCGTGAAGAACCGGGAGCTCATCCACATTTCCGACTGGCTGCCAACCCTCGTGAAGCTGGCCGGGGGGAGCACGAACGGCACCAAGCCTCTGGATGGCTTCGACGTGTGGGAAACCATCAGGTGCCTGCACATCTTCCCTCCTCCCAGGGCAGAACTCTGAGGCAGCTTGCTTGGCTGAGTGAGGGTGACAGCTTTCATGTTAAAATGGTAGTTCAGCTTACAAATAAATGATTTTTTTAAAGAAATGCTTTTAGGGATATTGTAGATTTTTTTTTCAGGTTTTTGAATCATAGGTCTCTTTGAGTCTAGTCTAAAAGATGTGAACTTACAGGGGAAAAGAGGTACCTAAATATATGCACAAAAATTTAGATAGAATTTATTTTTATATTAGACATCGATTATACTTTTTTCCTTATGCAATTGTGTATGTTACTTGTTAGTAAGTCAGCCCCGACTCCTGGCAACTCCATGAATGAGGGATGTCCACAACATCCTGTCCTCAACAGCCTGACGCTTCTTTGATAGAATCACTCCATCTTGTATTTAATCTTCCTCTGTTCCTGCTGCCTTGTATTTTTTTACCAGCATTGTTATCTTTTCCAAAGACCTCTGTCTTCTCATGATGGACCCAGAGTAGAATAGCTTCCGTTTTGTCCTTCTTTTCTCCAGCTTTGTTTCAGGTTTAATTTGCTCTAGGACCACTTGTTTATCTTTCTGTTAGTCCAGGGAATCTGTAGAGCTCTCCCCCAAATTGCAGACGAATCCGTTTTTTTTCTATCAGCCTTCTTCACTGTCCCACTTTTGCACCTGTAGTAGTACTTGGGAGTGCACTGGTGTAGATAATCTTAGCCTTGGTCTCTAATGACGTATCTTTCCTCTTGATGATCTTTCCCAATTCTCCCATTGCTGCCCTTCTGAGTCTCAGCCTTCTCTTGATTTCACAATCAAGCTCACTTTGCCAAATGAGGGTATGCTTGAGTTGAGAACTAGTGGAATTCATTTGAATAAGTTCCTCTGCCCCGAATTTACTGACTTCGTTATCTTTGACAAAGTCCAAGTCATTGACGTTCATCCACATCACCAAATTTTGGATTGTAAGTCCAAATGTCAATCTTAAGGTTATCTTGATCAGTAACCTTTAAGAATTTGGCAGTAGTTTGCTTCTGCCTGCAGAAAAATTGGAAAAAGTTTGGTCCCCTTAATTCCAGATTTGCCTAGTCTTTCTTCAGTGTCAGAAGAACTGAACTCACAGTGACCGACCTCTTGCTGAACAGGTGCCCTCCTTTCATGAACAGCATATACATAATGTTGACTGAGGGCCTTACCGAAAATATATGGCAAAAACCATCATCCAAGTGTGTTAAACCATGAAAAAGTACACGTTCCTTTTCTACTTTAAAAAAAGTAAAATTGCTGCCCAAAGTGTAATCCAGCATTTTAGGACTTTCCTCTGGAAATCCAGCAGATTGCCCTTAGTAAATGAAGAGTTGCTCTCATTCTGCTCCCCTTTCTTGATAAAAAAGATCCTGAAAAAAGTGACTTAGCCCCCTGCGCCGATGAAGCTGGTGCCTCTCGCAGCACAAGGCAAGCCTTCACTTAGTATCAGTGGCAGTGCATTTGGCGCCCACGCCCACTGAGACAGAAAGTGGTCAGTCACATTGGCATCTGGAGCTTCTTTTCCAAAGCAGCCAAAACAAGAGGACAGCCAAGTGCCAGAGACACTTGATCTGTGCCCTGAGTTCTGCAACTTTTTCCAGTCAGATATTTGCTCGGAAATACCATTTTTGAGAGGATGGTAGTTTTTGAAAATTTCAAAATGGTCTCATGAAATAGGAATGCCAGGAATGGAAGAAAAACAGAGTCGGCTGTGCTGAGAGCATCAGAAGTTTCACTGGCTGCCTAGTTATCAATTCCTCTTAGACCTGCTCTGAAATATTAAAGTGTCAGGAGAATGTCAGCACCTCCGGTGTGGGTGACATTATTTGCAATAGAAGCTCCTTCAGCTGCTTCGGTTTTCCTTCTGTTCCAAGCCACTGACCGTGTTTGTCATTTTCAGGGGACATGACTTCCCCAAGCTCTTTCCAGTCTGAAATGAATCTTTTGTTTTTCAACTTGAGAGGCAGCCTATAGGTTGTTTCAACACATTTCACAGGATTTATACTTTGTAATGCTGCTTTTTTTTAAACTTATTTTCTCTTTAATTAAACTTACCAATGAAAGCAGAGCCCCTAATCCTAATGGTAAGGGCTTTTGTCGCCTGATCAATGGGAAACTGTTCTAGGTGACATAATGTGACCATGGTGGCAATGAAATACTTTCTGATGATGTGAGATACATTCAAAACCTAATGTGACATTGTAAAAACTTCTTCCTCCCATGGATTCAGCTTCAAGAAGAAAGATAAAGGGAAAAGAAGTCACTTTTCACCCCAGTCTCTCAGATACCATGAAGCCCAGCTAAGCAGAATGGTCAATGAGCCAAAGGCTAAGAACCTCCGAACTAAATTGGTACTTTATTCCAAATAGTACCAAGACAGCCAGACTGATTATTGGGCACTTATTGTTGATACTGATTTTATTAATATTATTGAATAGCATTTCCTCTGTAGTGGAAATCTCGTGGCTCCGCGTGAGTCCTGATCAGCCCGGGGATCTGTCTCGGTGCCGGTGTGGAGCCTGCTGACGGAGCCGCCCTCGCGGTGTGTTAGTGCCTCGCTGTGGCAGTCATTGTGTTTGAAGTGGGCATTTAAATACTTGGTGGAAATACTCTCCACCTCTGCCCAGTGTATTTCCTTTACCAAATTTTGCCGCAGATATATCTGATCAGTGCTGAGCTAAATACTCTTTAAGGAACCTTTTGCAACTGTCTTTCTGTGCGGTTTTCTCTTCTCTGGCACTCTGTCCTGTAAACATTAGCTCCCTTGGTCTCCCTTTGTTTGCTGTCAGGGATCACTGTCCTTTGCCTGATATCCAGTGTTTTTGAAAACTGTTGTTTTATATATTCTGTCTATTTTTCTTTGGACTGTTTTAAGTAGGGGATAAGTCCATCAGCCTGTTACTCAGTCTTGGCTGGAAGCAGAAGAACCCAAAGAAAATTTTATTGTGTCTTTATTTTCCTGATCAATATTTCCCTGCTTATTTTCTAATTTCAAGTGTTTGATAATTCAGCCTGGCATTATATTTCAGCGTTCTGAATATATTATGTATTATAAATACCTATATGTTTAAATGTATACATATATACCTATATGTTTAATTACCTTTAATATTACCAACACCCGTTTTATTACATATCTTTCGCACTCTTCAGTTCCTAATTTTAGTTAATCTTTTGATTGGTTGGTTAATATTTTAAAGTAATTTTCAGTAGAAGTACATAAATGGTGAGTTCTTTTCATCTTTGCATGTGAAAAAAATTTATTACCCCCAAACATAAATATTTTGACAAAGAATTCTTGTCACATCTTTTCTTCTCAGCATTCTATAGATTTTGCTTCATTGTCTTTTTTTTTTTTTTTGGAAATGGCACATTGTAATTTTTGCCTTTTTAAAAAATTTAAATTATTTTGTTGTTGTTCAATTACAGTTGTCTATTTTCCCCCACCCTTCCCCGCCACCCCCTCCAAACCGACCTCCCTCCCTCGCTTCCACCCTCCCCCTTGGTTTTGTCCATGTGTCCTTCATAGTAGTTCCTGAAAACCCTTCTCCCCTTTGTTCCCCTCCCCCTGGCTATTGTTAGATTGTTCTTAATTTCAATGACTCTGGTTGTGTTTTGTTTGTTTTTTTCTTTTGTTGGTTATGTTCCAGTTAAAGGTGAAATCATATGGTATTTGTCCCTCACCGCTTGGCTTATTTCACTTGGCATAATGCTCTCCAGTTCCATTCATGCTGTCGCAAAGGGTATAAGGTCCTTCTTTCTCTCTGCTGCGTAGAATTCCATTGTGTGAATGTACCTTAGTTTCTTGAAAAAATATGGAATGCTTCATGAATTTGTGTGTCTTCCTTGTGCAGGGGCCTTGCCAATCTTCTCTGTATCATTCCAATTTTAGTATATTTGCCACTGAAGGGAACAATTCATTATCTTTTGATACATACTATTACAACAAAGTGTGACAGTTTTACCTATAAACAAAAAAGGAGAATTTTTTTTATTCTTTTTTCTTTTCATTTTATCTATATGAGAAGATGAATACTGTATGCCTTAAACTTATACAGTGATTCATGTCAATTATTTCTTAGTAAAACAAAAAAAAATCAATCTTCTTTAAAACCTTAAAAAAATCTGAGATTGCAGTCTTTCTCTCTGACGAGGTAGAATTTTCATCCAAATTATTGGTAAGTATAATGGTAGAAATGGTGCAAATGGTGATTTCCTTTTTTTGACCCATGTATTTAAAAGTATGTTGCTTAATTTCCAGATATTTCAGATTTTCTCTAATGATATTGTTGATTTATAGTTTAATTCAATTTTGGTCAAGGAACATACTTCTTCTTATTTCAGTTCTTTTAAATTTGAGACTTGGGCTCACATTTGGTCTTTCTTGGTGTCTGCCATGTGGACTTGAAAAGAATATGTATTCTGTACTTGTTAGGTACCGTGTTAGATTTTTCTTTATGATCCAGTCAGAAAATACTTTCTTTTAGTAGGTGAGTTTATATCTATTGCCCTGGCTGGTACTTTTATTCTTACCTTTGTCATATTGTTTTGTGTTATATTTACTTTATCTTTGACCTTTTATTTGTTAGTTCTTTTAATATTTAGGATGACTTGTATTTTATTCCAGTGTTCAACATTATACTAATATCTTTATATAATTCTCTAAGTCTTTTTCTTTTGTTTTAAAAATGTAAGTTCCACATTTGGTTTGTTAGCTTTAAATGGCATCTTTGACTATAGGAAAGTCAACTAGTTTATTCACCTTTGTCCTTTCTCCTGCCCTTGTCTGCCAGTTTTAGTTATTTTATTTCTACTTTGGCAGCCCACGCAAACTGTTCTTCTCTCCTTGTCCATAATTTTGTTTTAGTCTCAGATCTACAGTGTGGTACATACTAACCTTTTGTCTATTTCTAAAGTGTTCTCAATTATCTCTTAGTTGGAGGAATTCATTCTTTAGTAGATTTCTCAGGATTCTTAGAATTGTTGCATGCCCATTAAAATGTTTTATGCAACCTTGAGAACTAAAACTCAGTTCAACCGATACAAAGTCCTTGTCCCATGCTGTCGTTCCTTGACTTTCTTGAACATGCCATCCCACTCTCACTGGCTGTGTACGCTGCTGTTGACAAGTGTAATGTCCATCTCATGTTCTTTTGCAAGTGACTCAGTCCTTTAGTCTGGAGGCCCAGAAGATTTTTTTTATCACTATTGTTATTTCTCAAAGTCTAAGATTTTACTAGATATGCCTCAAAGGCAACCCTACTGGGTCAGTATTCACAGATACACAGTGCATTCCTTTCATCTATACATTGAGATCTTTTATTTCAGAAATTTTTGAATTATAGTTTTAAATATTATGTTTCATTGTTTTGTGTTTCTTCTTTAGGGACTTTGATTATAGGTGTTATTGAATCCAATTGACATGTCTTTTGTTTTTATCAGTTTCTCTCTGATTCTTTTTACTTTTTAATTTTCATTTTGAATTATCCTCTTTCCTTTCATCTTGATTATCTATCTGCATTCATATGCTTTCGGTTGTATAAAATATCCCTTTACTTCTGAGATTTTGTATTTTCTTTCAGTTTCTTCCCTTAGTTCAGTGTCTGATTTCTAAATTTTTGATTCATGTTTTATATTAGCATTTCTGATTTAATTATATTAAATCATGTTGAAATATCATGTTAACAGTTTTCTTCTGCTTTTGTCCCCATAGTAGGGAGAGTGTTCTGCTTTGCCAAATGTTTTCAATTCTCACTTGCTACTTTCTTAACTCCTATGGTAACATTGCCTAGAGGCTGGCTTTTTCTGTTTTGTATTTATGTTTACATATGTGAGCTTTTCCTGGACCCACAATAGCAGGTGATCTGTGGGGTAGAAGTTGGATAGTTCATTTCATTTCTTAGTTCAAGGGCACCTTTTGTTGCTATGGTGAAGTGCAGTTTCTTTAGCAAGTGCCGCTCCTTCCGGTTTGTCTGTGTTACAGTGCTATGATACTGTGTTGTCTCAGGAGGACCATGACTGGTTGCCTCCTCCTCCTTTCCCTTTACCATCCGCCTTCCCAAAGACACTTGCTAGTAGCTGCTCCTCTCAGAATTGGTGCCTACCTGAGACTGCCGCGCTGATCCTGCACTCTCCAAGCCACTGCCTTTCAACTCCCCAGCAGCCAGCTGTCTGGTCTGCCAGGTGTCAGACGTGTTCAGCATCATCCGAGGGGTTGTTTTACCAGACATGATCTGGGTGGGCCTCTTCCCCTCTTGTACTCCTCGCTCCTCTGCACAGTCCCAGCCTGACCCTGTAGGGTGGGCACCCGCACTGCCCTTTCAGGTCTAGGATGGTTATTTCCTCACACCCATCCTGGGTTTAAATATATTCTGTCTCCTGATTATGTTGTAGGCTTGAGTGTTGGGTGATTTTACTGTCTTTCCTTTTCAATATGGTCTTTTTTTTCCTCCCGGAGGAATGTGTGGAGAGATTCAAATTTAGATAGTCACCAGCATTCTATAGAAATCTGGAAATTCACATGTTCTTGGGCTCTTGCTCTAGTTTAAGAAAAACAGCACTAGAAACTGTAGATGAAACTTTATAAGTATGATTAATGACATAAAGATGCTGGGGAACTCCAACTGTTAGAGATGGGGAGAGACCCAAGTCAAGAGGCTCTCTTCCCTGCCTCGGTTCTTGTCTCACTCACAAGACATGAATTCACACAGGAGAAGAACACATAGAGTGGAAATGAGATGGCAAGTTTCTTTATGAAACATATGAGCACGAAGCTGCAAGCAGGCCCCCAGCCAGTCTAAATTGCCCAGGTATAGAGAAAATGAAGTTGTTAGTAAGTTTGTTCTGTGTACTTGAGTTGAGGCTACAAGTGGATACTTAGCTAATCTAAGCATGCTGACTATTGGGGTTGATGGGTTATATACCTTAGTCAGCTTCTAGGTTCCCCCTTTTTCTCCCGTTTCTAAATCTTGGGAATGGGTACAGCTACAAAGGCTTTCTTTCTCAATTGTATAGACTCTGTCTTGGTGAAATTGTTACAGAGGCCCCCCTTCCCAGCATAGGACCCCCTCTTCCCTCTGCCTATGATGGTCAGATCACCCAGCAGTCTGAGTAAGATCATCACAGAAGCCCCTTTCCTCGGCACAGACTCAGGGACTCTCCCCTCCTCCTATAGGCACCTGTTTTGCTTGCAGTACTCAGGACACCCTGCATTTTTGTCGAACCGGGCTCAGGACAGCTGAGTTAGCTGGTGAGACATGTCTTCCCTTCTGCATCTAGCCTCCTGTATTAATTTTTTTTTTTAGATTTTAATGGTGAGGGCCCCTCCTTTATTTCTCCTCTGGCCACTCTTTCCTAGCCACTACCTAGCACAAGCAGTAGCTCTGCCTTCAAAGACTGCCAAGGGACTATATATGTTTTTAAGTTAAAGTGTTTAAAGAATGATGTGGGCTTGGTTTTTTCTTGTTTTTGATTCCCTACTTTACCCTTTTTGACAAAAAAGCTTCTACCGTATGCCCCTAGTATATAGTGCTCTGCGGGCTGTTTTAGGTGCTGCGTTCTGGGATGCTATAGGTCATGCTTGTTTCTTCCATTTACTCCCACGTAGCCTGGTGTTTGCTGCCTGGATAGACACGGGGAAGGATGCCGCTGGGGCCGCGAGAGGAAGGGCATGAGGGCCTAGCTTTGAAGGTAGCCATTGGGAAGTCATTGCCTATTTTTTGTGGTGCTGCCCCTGAGTCATCCAGCTAAAGACAGAATGAATCCATCTTTTCCTATGTGCTTTGGGATCAGGTTCTGACTCTTAGGTAGAATCCGAGAATGTGTTGTTGATCTCTTTAGCGTTGGCATTTGCTGAAGTTCCCTCGGGACTTCAGCGTCTGGTCTTCTCTTTATTTTCCAACACTCTTGCCAGTTTTCATCGCTTTGTAATTCTTCTTGAGTTTTATAATGGAAATTGGAATGAAGGCATATTAGGCCCTGCTGGTTTACCTAGAGACTAACCCAGAAGTCCTACCAATTATTTTACAGTAATGAATAGGAAAAGATTGTATTAAGGGCATGATTCCATTATTTTTTATATTACTTATTTCTTAAGTAGCCTACTTAAGAAATTTAATAAGATTCTTTAATAAAAATGCACAAGAAAAAATTCCCTCCTCATATATCAAATGAATTTCTTCTTCAAGTGTAGTCAAAACTTGATCATTTCCATGCCTAGACTCATTATTTGTGGTGATGTTTGCATGTTAAAATGACTTTTCAAGGTGCATGGGATTTGCACAAATGCAGTATCGCCCACACCCACATAACAAAGAACATAAGTACTGGAAGGGACTTATTTCACTAGTATAATGGTTAAGAATGTGAACTTTGTGGTTAGATATGGTTCAAATCCCATCTTACCCATTTATTTTTTGTGATCTTGGGAAAGTTACTTCCCATCTGTGAGCATCAGTTTCCTCATGTGTAAAATGTGCTAGTAGTGGTACCTGCTGTATAGGCACCTATGTGAGGATTTAGGGAAAAAAACTATGTATAAAAAACGCTTAGCTTGAATGAAGGTGATCACAATGATGAAGATGCTTACTAAGGGTTAACAGGTTTCTAAAAATTTGATACTGCCATACAGGGTGTGTCCTTCTATGACAAATGGTCAGCAACTAGTGGTCAAAGAAATATGGAATGTAATAGCATTTCATTTATTTATGGGAAATGTTTTACCACCCCACCCTTCAGCTAGTTGGAAAATGAAAGTCAAAAACTGGAAACTCTATTTATAAATGGACAGTGCTGTGATCTCAGTGTCTGAAACTGTAGACTTTTAGAAAATATTTATAGCATATTGGAAACTAGTCCCTGATCAGTTCCTCCTTGCTCTGTTGTTTTTAATTAATCCAGAATATGTGAAATTTGAGGTAAATTAAAATTGAATACTGAAATGTATCAGTCTTTAGGACAAGAGGATGGAGAAAAACAACTCTTAATAGAGGCCTTTGAATAGCGGTATTTGTTAATTGGGCCTTAAAAATAAGCTAAATGAGTGGAAATATAAGACATTCAAGGAGATGCTGAGGCCATGCTTACATTTCACTAAGAAGACAATCTAGCATAGGGGTTAGGAGTGGGGAATCTGCCTGAGTTGCAGGCCCAATTCTTCACCTGTGTCACCACGTGATCTCATAACTCATTAAGTGCAGTGTGCCAAGGCAGTGTCTATATCATAGTGTCAAGAATTAAATGAGATAATACATGTAAAGCATTGAAAATGGTACACAGTATATCATAAATGCTCTGTAAATGCTAGCCACTGTTATTCTAACTAGCCTAGCCCAAACCCCCACAGTAACTCTAGTTTGATTGTAATGGACATGCATGAAACATGCCCATTTCACTGGTGTAGAGGTCAGTCTCTGTCATTAAGTGGTCATTGTGAACTGACTGCGTAGCCAGTAATATACGCTGGGCCGGAGGTGAGCATTATGCAGCAAAGATTTTTGAAAAGTCCCATAGGTGCCTACCTTACAGGAGCTAATTAGAGAGCTCTCCTTAGTTTCGGCCAACCTGGAGCACAAACAGTTGCCATTATAAAACCCCCCGTTACCTTGGTTCACCTAAAAACAAGGGACCTATGTGATTATTTAAAAATCACGTACTATAAACATCACCAGTCATTTTTCAGAGATTTACCTTTCACAAATGGAATCAACAGCCTAGTGAAGATAGTGTAGCTTATACAGCTAAAATGTGCCATGTGCCTAAACCGAAAAATGGGGAAAATTCCTAGCTAACAGATTGCAATACGTCTTTTTTATATGCAGCTCATACTGAGTAGACTGTGTGATGTGTGACCCAGCTATATTTGACTCTGATACTTTTCTAAAAAGAGACTCTCACATGTATTGTAACATGTCTTAGAAATTTAAAGTTATAGCTACATCAGTGTGATTTCATAAGGAGAACTCTTGCCAGCAAGAAGAATGGATAGGGATCTTAGTGTCCATTGTGTCTACATATTATGCTTGTATCTGCACCTCGGGTTCTAGTCTTGTGTAATTTTTTCATGTCTGCAGAGGCAGAATCCACATTTTGCAGTGAACGTTATTGTTTTTAAGTGAGCAGCTTACTCAGCCCTTAAGACACCCCAGACTATGCTAAGTGCTTTACATATGTTGCCTCATTTAATTCTCATAGCAACCCTATAAAAGTCTGTACTTTGATCTACATTCTGCTAGTGAGAAAAACAAGGCTCAAGTTTGTATGGCCAGTAATTTGTGGAGTTGAGATGCAAACTCTGAAAGGCTATGCTGTTAGTGCTATTCCGCATTTGAAAAAGTGAGACCTCCAGAATTGGCCAGAAGTAAGACCAGAAATTATTGAAGCAATTGACATTGTTCGTTTTCTAGTACTTTGGCTGTATGGAAATGAGACTTTGGAATAATGTATGAAAGAATAATGAAATACCACAATATTTGTAGTATTATATATAAGTACATATAGAAGCATATAGAAGATAGAAGCTAACATATGTTGTAATATAGCAATAATCAATCCCATAAACATTTTAAGAGTTAGATGAGGCCACAATTTATTCTGTAAGATCGTGGTGATCACACAGTTGATATGCTAAAAACTGTGTTATAAACGTATAAAAACAAATTTTTTAAAATCCAACCCACTTTGGTACACATACCTTTGAGGAAAAAATGGTATCATATGCTAAAACTTTTGTTCTGCAAATGATGCTATCAGGAAAGCCAAGAGACAACCCATAGAATTAAGGAAAATATTAACAAATTGTACATCTAATAAAGGGACTCACATCCAGAAGAAAACAAAATGATGATAGCAGTTGAAGTTTTTTGTTTTGTTTTTAGTTAATTTAATTTTGTCTTAATATTTCCTTACATGGCAAATACAAGGTTGCCAATCACAATCCAGATTTTTTTTATTTTATTTTATGGTCCTTGGAATCCCAAACTGCTGCAGTAGACATCTAGCTGTGAGTTTGGTGTATGTGTATATTGAACCACCTGAGAGTGTAGCCTCTTGGTCACAGCAGGAACCTAAACAGGTTTTCCAGGCATGTATAAATCCCAGGGTTTTTCTGTTTATTTGTTTGTTTTTAAGGATTTTATTTACTTTTAGAGAGAGGGGAAGAGAGAGAGAAACATCAGTGTGTGGTTGCCTTTCAAATGTCCCCTACTGGGGATCTGGCCCACAACCCAGGCATGTGCCCTGACTGGGAATTGAACTAGTGACCTTTTGGTTCTCAGGCCGGCACTCAGTCCACTGAGCCACACCAGATGGAGCTAAACCCCAGAGTTTTAACAGTTCTCGACTACCTTCTATTGGATTATTGAGTTGTCCACTGTTCTCTCCCACTGATTAAGATTGTGTCTAACGCCTTCCATAAAGCCAGGTATATAGTAACAAAATGACACGGGTATTTCATGCACACTCCACATACATCTGATGGTGGCTCTTTAAGAGCACTATTTTGAGAGTCACACAACCCCTTATTTGGCCAATAACACTCTGTGCCTTCCTCATCTATAACATGAGAGGATTGGGCTAAGGGACCAAGTTTCTTTCAGCACTCTTATAGGTTGTGGTTGTATTTGCGTATACCCCTTTTTTTAATTGTTACAGAGGTACATATATTTCACACACATTTGTATTAAATGAGTTCTCTGCATGTTGGCAGTCCAGATATGGAAGACAGTAGTTTTTCTCACAGAGGCTTATATTCAGAGGCAGTTGCATCTGCAGTACCGATGCTGCCAGCTTGGCAGATGCTCGTCTTCATTTCCCTGTGAGGGCTCCGTATGCAGTCTACACAGGGTGACTTGAGTTCTCATTTCCCTGCTGTTCCAATACAACCTCATTGTCTATTGCAGAAGGTCACATTTAAAAATGTGCTTGACATTGAAACTCTCGTGTAAATGTTCAGTCATTATTATGTTACAGATAAACGATGACTCCTTGAAGATAGATGCACCAGCCAAAGGGTTTGAGGATTTCTGAATTCATGACAAAGTTGTTAACTGGCAAGTTTGTTATTTCCTACAAGTGTAAGAGTAGGAAGTATTAAAATCGTCCATTCTCATTTGAGAGAGGAAATTAACGTTGCCTAAAAAATTCTTTTCTAGTGAAGGAAGCCCATCCCCCAGAACGGAGCTGCTGCACAACATCGACCCCAACTTCGTGGACATTTCTCCGTGTGAGTACCTCGTGCACTGCTGCTCAGCTAAATCTGCGTGGCTCACAGTTTTATTAGCGAGTGTGTCTCTGGCCTTGCTTTCTCTTTTCCACGTGAGTTTTCTATAGAGGTAAACGGTTCTCCATGGCACCTATTGTCCCAGACTCATTGTGGCTTTGGTGCTGCAGAGGCTGAATTCTCTTCTCAGCTCTGCAGCTTACTAACTGTATGACCTGTAAGCCTTTCCCCTCTCCATGCTTCAGCTCTCCCATCTGTGAAAGGAGAACCCATCAACCTCAGAGGCTGCTTTTCACTGTGAATGTCATGTTGTTGCTACACTGTTCTTACCTGAGAGTTCCAGGCTTCTTCCAGAAAACTCAAGGTCAAATAAGCCATCATATTATCTAAGCAAGCTGGCCAGTTGCTGCCCAGCACCTGCTGAATCTCACGGGCATGGCTTACTGAGCAGTTGTGGAAGTATCTTAGCATCTGTCTACTGTCTAAATTAACCCATAAGTAGCTCTTAATTCTTCAGGGAAAGAGGCCATTGAACGCGGTCCGCTCCCAACAGGTTGTGGTAGTCCTGTGTAATAGCATCTCGGGCCTTGGGGTTTGAGCCTGGAAAACATGACCTATTAACGCCCTCTGCCCGGGTTCCGTCATAATGCCACATCTCAACACTGTCTGCAGAAAATAGTGCTCTCACATTTCCTTCCTTCACTTGGGTGCTCACATCCCTTCCCTTCTTATCACAGTGCTGCCCCTTTGTTCAGGCTGTCCTTGCTTATTTGTCCTCTCCAGTCTATGCTAAAACCCACCACCAGGTTTCCTCACTCAGAGAATAATGCCTCAGTAATTCTGAATGTCTCACCAGACAGTCACTGCCCAGCTCACCTTGCCAGCCGCTCTCCAGGCTCCTTGCCATCTCCTCACCCTACTAGACACTTGCCATTTCCAAGCATGCAGATCATCATGCATGTTTGATTATGTGTTTCCATTTGCCTGAAACACCTTTCCCTGCCTCTCCACAATTTTTCCTCATCCCTTAAAACCCTATCCAAATGTCCCATCTCATCCCTATGAATGTTTTCCAGAAGCCCCAGTGGAAATGGTCACTCCTTCCTCTGTGCACCCCTCCTGGGCATCTCTGTATAGCCTTCATCAAATTCCACAGTGTATGCCTTCATGTCACTCCAAGCTGAGAGCTCCTGGAAGTCAGGATCTGTGTCTTATTTATCTCTCATCCTCATAAGTTAACACAAAGGTGCGCACTTAGTAGGCACTCAGTAATGATTACTTGATGACTGAGTGGCGGAGAGTTGGGATGGAGTAAAGACCAAAGTGGAAGCATTGGACTTAGAAAGGAAAAGGCCTTGAGACAGGTAGGAATGGCTACATTATGAAGAAATTTCTGTTTCTGTTGGAGTTGACTAGTGTGAATGAGAGAGGCAAAGGAGGTTATATGTCCAGTATGGCAGCCACTAGCCATATGTGGCAATTGAACACTGGAAATGTGGCTAATCGTGGATCACAATGTGCTGTAAATGTAAAATATACATCAGATTTTGAAGAAAAAGTGAAATATTTCATAATATATATTTACTACTTGCTGAAATGGTATACTCTGGGTATGTTGAGTTCAATGTATTATTAATGTGAATTTTACCCATGTCTTTTTCTTTTATAATGTGGCTAATAGAATTTTAATTACCTGTATGCTTCTAATGGTCTAGAAGGATTATTCTAGAAGGTGTAGGAAATAATTTGGTCAAATGCATAAGAGAGTCACAGCCCGGTAGTTACTGTGAGGCTACAGCATCCATGGTTGTTGGATTCTTCCCTGCCCCAGCACATCTGAGGGCTACTACGGCATGTCCCACTCTGTGACTGCACCCCCAGAGCAGTGATTCTTCACCGAGGGTCATCATATCAGGGTCTCTCAGGGTGCCCAGAGGGAAACGGGGGAAGGCAGGAGTTGTTTTGAAAGCTTCTGAGTAATTTAATGCACTGCATGTACCCAGTGTAAGATCCAGCATTGTACTGAATATGCTGCCCACATTGTGATGACTGTAAACTGTTCTAACCCATTAAATCCCATCTATAAATGAAAAGCCTTACGCCCCCTTCACTCATTAAGATATGTTTTATCTTGGCACCAGAAATGGGAGCTTTTGAGCTCTTCTCCTGTGTCACCTGGCCACAGCACCACTTGCTGTGATCGTCGCTGTCTTCCCAGCAGTGTCCCTAGCTCATGTGAAGTTCACAAAGACATGGAAGTCAACACAGAGTCAGCTCAGCTTTGCCCCGCAGCCACCCATACCCTGCAAGGTCTTGAGCAAGTCCCTTCACTTTGCTTGGAGTCAGTCTCCCACACAAGAAACGATGGACTAAGACCCTTTACTGCTGTCACAAATTCATGGAGGGTATTTTGCCTTCTGCCCACCTCCCCCCACCCCTTGCAGCCCACTCCAGGCCTGCCCTGCCAGTGTGGGACTCTGCTCTGAATTCTGTGTGCACTGAGGGACAGTGTCAGTTCCTGACATTGACATAGAACTACACTCACTGTTTGTCCATAAAAACAGGGCAACATTCTGTACTGTCTGTGCCTGCAGGCCGCTAAGTGCCGCCTCTTAGTCATCCATGGGCGGCACTGTGGGCCTTCCCTCCCAGTTTTCATATTCATTTCAATACACTGTGCAGCATCTGGATAAAGGAGTGTTATTTGGGTGGGGCGGGGGAGCTGCTCCTTTACTGGATGATGGTATAAGCCCATTTCCTTTTCTATGCAATTATTTTGTAGGGAAAAGTCTGCAAATCCTATTTATAGAATCTGTTTTTTAAATATGTTCTAGAGACTTCTGTGGAATGAAATTAGAGAGCAGCCAGTCCAGGGTGTAAATTAAGGATTGGCGGTTGAGGCACTATGATCACAGAAACACTTCTTTGCCTTCTAACTCCAACACTTACCAGATTAGGTGCACGTACCTACGGCAGACGAGGGTAGTGCTCTACCTACACATTCCCAAAAGCCACTTCATCGGTTTCCTCAGCTGTGAAGATTGATAAATGTGTCTACATTCCCTTCCACCTTCAGCATTTGGAGGGTCACTGTGTAAGTGGGACCTCAAGTGAGCAAAGCTGCTTCCCCAGTTCCTCTCCTTTGCACCCTGCTGGAAAGGGCGCCCTTGTTAACAAGCAGTGAGGCGGCCAAAGGCATGGTCGTAGTTGGTGAATGCTAGTGAAAATGTTAGAAACACGGAGAGCGCTAGAGTGATTTGAAGTGTTATATCGCTTTGTTATTACTATATCCTGCCCACCTTTCCAGTCCCTGTTCTAAAACATCACTATGTCACTCAAGTTTTCCATCTGCTCTTTTTTTCGGTCGGTCTTGTTGGGTATGGTGGCCCAGTGCCCCCTCCTGTCGTGAATCATAGGACTAGACATTAGATGTTTCCTAGGGAAGCCCTGCCTTCGGAGTAGTTCCACATCCCCTCACCACCTTGCCTGTTGGGTTCAGCAGCCACAGCCCCTCCCTTCCGTTCTGAGAGTACAGGGCACCCCAGAGGCTCTTCTTACAGGGTTTTCAGGGCCACATACCCTTGCTCAGTTGTATACCTCTGTCCTCTTTATCCTCACCAGTAAAAGCAATAGAATGTATGTGTTCACTACAAAGAAAAGAATGTGGTTTGATGGAATTTAAGGGACATTAAAATTCCATTTGTTGTATAATATGTTGACTTTTCAAAAGAATACTGTTTTAATTACTGATGTCTAATATATCCGTACTGCGTTGGTCATACTTTATGTTAATGGTCGCACAGACAAACTGTAAAAACCATGAAGAAAATGAACCCCAAGTAGGGTTGGGCAGCAGTTGAGTTCCCCAGACCTCCCTGGGAGACATGTGTTCACAGACCCATGGACTCTGGGTTCAGCCTGTCCTGACTTCCCCTGTGAGTCCAGGGCACTGCCTCTGGCTGCTGTTCCCTTGGGGACCCTGCCTCCCTGGCACGTTCTCTTTCATCGCTTCGTTGGTACTGGCCCTCTCAGAGCCCCTAATCTGGCCCCACTTTTATCTCCCTGGCCACTGCCCCCATGGCCAGCGTCACACGCGTGGGCTGCAACTGCTTTCCTGTGTGCTTTGAGGACACTGTTTATTCATCTTCAGAGGCTTTGTTCGGACATAACCTTGGACAGACATGTTTTGGGCTCTGTCCAGATAGTACGTTTTTCTCTTTCCTCCTTCCTCAGGCTAGATCCTAAGGATTATTTACTCCCCCATGTCTTTAAAATATTTCTTTCTAGCAGGCAGACCTAGACTCAGTGTCTCTCTCCAGCAGCATAGAGTGGGCCATGAAGGAAACCTGAGAGAGGGCCCAAGGGAATGAGATGGTGCCACTGAAGCTGATTTATGAGGAAGCCTGGAAACATCCAAAGCTGTGGGAGCACCCCCCATCCCAAGTTAGGCCCAGATCCTGCAGGTGTGAGTGTCACCTGGAGATACACTCCACACTGTGGACCTTTCCTGGGTTCTAGCTAGCATGCCCCAGACCAGGAGGAAAATTATTTCGAAAGCATTACATCAACCTACAGGCTCCAGGCTTGATCTGAGCTGCTCTGAGGTAATGACCCTACTCCGGCTACACCCACAGCCCACCTTGGCAGTCAGATGTCTCATTCCATGCACCGTTGGCTTTTTCATGGACCTCTGATTGTGTAACATACACACATATACCTGACACACATGCACATGTTTAAAGCACTCGTTCTGCTGATAGGGCTTGATTACAGATGAAGGGCACTGACAGATGTTAGCATTTTCCGTACCACCAAAGGCCAAGTCTTCAAAGTGATTCTGTCCAGCTTTGTTACTATTTCACTGAAAGGGCCTCCTCTCTTTAAAGGTTATAATGAGATGTTATTCCTGCTCATGATTACAGGGTGAAGGAGCACTCGTCCCTCCCTCTCCTCTCTCACACGCTCATTTTCTGGAGTAAAATTGCCAAATCTATACTGGAGATCCAAGAGTCATCCAGATTTGCATGCTTGGAGCTGCTCCCTGTTTCCTCTTCAGAGAAACATTCAAACCTATTTCCTGACATTAGGTTGCCTTTTCCAAGATAATTTATTCAGTAGATGCTGTCTGCCCACGACATGCCAGGAACTGTTGTAGGGACTAGGGATCAGTCAGGCTTTAAGTTTTGGTAAAACTGGCCTGGAAGAGGCCATGGACACAGCCGCTCACTGCCCCACCGGCTGCGTGTGGGTTCTGACTGTCGACAGCTGCGTGCAGACTGCTTAGCCTGCCTCCTGCAATGCCCATCATTCAGCTGAAACAGCCCCTCAGCACGGTTGCAGTGCCCTCCTTCAGCCACTAGCATCCTCCTTTGCTTCTCTGATCCTTGTTTAGGACCCAGGCCACATCTCTACTTCTCCATGAAGTTTTCCTTGATCCCTCCAAGCTTGAGTCCCTTGAGTTTCTCTGGAGCATCCTAGGACACAGAGCTAGCTAGCTCTTGCTGCCTCATACCACAATTATGTATATCTGTATGTCTTCCCCACCCAGAGCCATAAGCTCCAAGGAGGGCAAGATTTCATCTGTACAGCTCTCTCGATGCCTTATGTATCAGAGATTTTATATATACTGAAAGAATGCATGCTAATAAATCAGTCATTTTAGTAGGTTATCATCTGCTGATTAAATTAGAATAAATCTAGCAAGAGTAATAACGTCATACATTATTTTCAAAGCACTTTTATTTTTTCTGGGCATATTTGAGAAGTAGCAACTACAGAGGCAACTTTCTACCTCTCAGCCTGAAATGAGATATTGAACAGAATAAAAATGGTTAGGTAGGATGCATGAGGCACACCAGCTCTCAGTGATGTGATTGCTCATCACTGCATAAAATTCCAGAGGGCAGAGGGCACCCTGCATTCAGTTCATCCATCCTCCTCATAATCCAAAAGGAGAAACTGAGGCATTGGTTGCAGACAGCTAGTAAATAGTGGAGCTGGAACTCAGGGCTTTCCAGGTTTTGGCCTCACGCGTAAGTCATGTCTTTCTCATTGCAGTGGTCTCTCTGCTTTCTGTTCTAAACTGGTTTGGTGGGAAAGGTCACCCAGATCTTAGTTACAGCCATGTCACTCAAGTAATGACACAGTGACTGAACACTGTATATTTGAACAAGCTGGAAGAATGGGTCTAGTAGTGACACTGGCCTTGTAGTTTCACATATCTAGATGATAGCAGCTTCTGTTTGTGCTTTTTTTCCCCCAAAGCTTTTTGGAAAATATTATTTTTAATTGAGACACAGTATTATATTAGTTTTAGGTGTGCAGCATACAGACTCCACATTTATGTACTTTCTGAAATGACCACCACAATAAGTCTAGTAACCATTTGTCCCCACACGCAGTTATGATGATGCTATTGACTCTGTTCGTTATGCTGTATATTACTATCCCCATGACTTAGCAGTTTCTGTTTGTAAAGCTGGTTATGGAAGCCTGTCGGTGCCTTGTAGTAATTACATTTGAGGTTGGTGGTGGAACAAGGGAGCAAGGGGTGGGGCAGGGCAGTGTGGCTTCGTGGAACGTGCGGGGTTCTGGGGTTTCAGAAAGACCTGGGTCTGAATTCCAGCTTTAACTTCTTCCTGCGAGCCTGTGGATAAGCTGAGTTCTCTGTTTCGTCACCCACAAATTGAGGGTGCTTGTAGCTATCTCCTATAAGTGTGTCCAAACAACAGTTAACAGCATTGTGTTCTGGCCGTCAGGATGGGAAGGAGGGTGTCTATACTTTTCACTTTCTGGATTTCTGCAGTGTTAATTTTTAGTAGTGAGAACATGTGACTTTCCCCCAGCCCGGAGGGTTCTTCTGAGACTGGACTGTTGTGACGCTGCTGGGTTCTCAGTGAGCGGGAGTTGGGCCTGTCTGGAGTTCCTGCTCCCGGTGTCCACCTGTCCGGGTCAGAGAAGCACACGTGTGACAGTGTTTCTCCTCAGCCATCAGCCCTGAAACCCTGACTGCCCGCGTGCCCGTTCTCTCTCTTCATGAAACAGAGGAGCTCGTGCTGCAGCTTGTCACAAAGGGAGCGGAATTTTGTGTCTTCTCCGGCTGCCGACGCTGGTCTCGGGCAGCTCACCGGGCTCTCCTCAGTGCGGGTTGGCGCCTGCCCTCAACCACCGACCCCGACACAGACGACTCTGCTCCTTTTTACTTTTCAAAGGCTCTTATTCTGCCTCTTTCACTTTGGGGAGCACTAAAGTGTGTTTGGAAGTGTGGCTTTTCTGATGCCGAAGGCAGTCCCTCAAGCCCCATAGCCCGTCCACCCCACTTCACAGAATGCATCTCAAGTAACATACATCAAACCTTCACTGTTAACACTTGGTGCTGGCGTACTGGCTTTCATCCTGGGAAAATAAATAAATCAAACCAAGCCCACAGCACTTTAAAAACACGAATTAATCCTCACCACAGACCTAGGCTACACAGAAATGGCAGATCCCACTGCCCCAACTTTATGATTGGAGAAATGAGGGCAAGCACCTTTTTAAGGCTTCCCAGGGCCCAATAACAGAGGCCGACTCAAGGGGTTCGGGCTGGCCCTGCTTGTGCGAGGAGGGCACCCGGCCAGGGCCAGCTGCCTCCTGGGTTCTCTTCTGCACAGCGCCACAGGGTTGTTTGCCCAGAACCCCATTTACACCTCAACTTCCTGCCCCCAGGGTCACAGTGATGCCATGTTCTTCTGTTTCCAACTGACCACTTGTTTATTTGCTTGTTTTTGTTTAATTCTGGTAGAGCCTAGAGTTTTAGCCATAGCTTCCAGGAGTAGCTTGGTAATTCTAGTTGGTTAAAAGGTCTGTGCTGATTTTGACACTCAACACAGACCACCCTCCACATAGTCCCGTTCAGATCCAGCAGCTGTGCCCTCTCCGCAGGGGAGCTCTGTTACAGCCCTTCAAGGCCGGGCAGGTCCGTGGTATTGGCACAAAAGGAATAATGTTCATGGAGCAGCTGGGATGTCTAGCATGCCTTTATTCACAGGTGGGCGAGCCACGCATGCTGCAAGCTGCGTGTCTGTCTGCATGTCTCTACGTGGCACATGTCATGGTCCTTGCTCCCCGGCATGGCACCCATTGTAGCACCTGTCCCCTTGCGTGTCTCTCATCATCATCACCCCCATCAGGGAGTCCCTACCTGTTTAAGTACTAGAGGGGAACAAAGCCAGAGAACTGCCAGAACATTGCATAACATGACATAATTCTGCACATGCAAGCTGATTCCATGTTATGGGAACAGTTTATTGGACCCAGTCTCAAGGCTGTGAGAACACTGGTTATCAGGCCCCTCCAAGGCTGTGGGAACACTGCTTCCCTTCATTACTCAGACACTGGGGTGAGGAAGCCAGACTGCCTCCACTTACCGCACAGGGGCCCACTGCACACCCAGGTCTGCCCAGACTCCCTCCTTTCTCGCAGTCTAGACCAGACATGTTCCTGCCTCAGCTCCTGAATCTTAACAGTCTGTAAGGATGAATGTGGACCACTTTCTTGAAAGAGTAAACCATAAAATTCTGGGAAAACATAAAACCTCACTAAATTTTATGGGACATATCCAATGAAATTAAAATGTAGTAATTTCACTTTCTAAATATTTACTAATCTGGTCATATTTTTTAAGGGGCGATGGGGTACTTATGTATAAGGCTGAGATAAAACTTTTTAAAAACATTTCTGAGAAGCAGGCTGTAGAAAGCTGAGTATATGGTCTACCCCAGGTAACCCATTAGGTACAATGTTAGTAGCAGGCATTTATAGACTGAGGTCTGTGACCTCTGGTAGCAAATGTAGGGACTGAATACATGCCCCTTGCTTCTTAGGGTCTTTTTAATCAGAGGGAAAAATATATGCCCAGGAAATGATATTAACACAGTTATAAAATACACAGTTAAAGTAACAGTTATAAAATAAAATAGCAAGATATGATAAGAAATATAAATCGAATATATAGGGAGGGGCAGAAAAAGGTTTACAGTTGTTCAGATGGAAAATAATACAACAATAAATAAGAATACAAGAGTAAGCTGTGTTTTACATACTCACAATGGTAAACCTACTTTTGCCCCACCCCGAATAAGCACTAAGGAGAAATAAATAATGAGAGGCATTTGGGGGTGGTAAGACAGAATTCCTCAAAAAGTATAGTTTTAAATTTGTTACTTCAACAACTTTGCTTTTATCTTTTCTTGATTTCTTGTGAATGAATGAAAATAATATTTGACACTTTATTAATTTTCTCTGAATGCTGGTACAGATTACAATGAGCTTAATGACTTAAAGCAACACGAATTTATCACACAGTCCTGTAGGCTTAAAGACTGGTGTGGGTCTCACAGGACAAAAACACAGAGTGTCAGCAGGGCAGGCTCTGGAAGAGAATCCATTCCCTTCTCCTGTACAACAAGCTGCCCACCTCGGTCGGCCCGTGGCCTCCTTCCTCCATTCAAAGCCGGTGGTGGGAGGTTGAGTCCTCAGAGCAGTTCGGTACAGCTGCCTTCCTTCCTTCTCCTCTGACCCCTTCCACACAGAAGGCCTTGTGTGATTATATACGTTAGGCCCACCCACATCCAGGATTATCTCCGCTTGGCAAGGACAGCTAATTAACCTTAAATCCCCTTTGCTTGTAACTTGTGATTACAGGTTCTGGGGGTTGGGACATGGGCATCTTTGGGGGCCTTTATTGTGTCTTCCACAGACACCTCTCTATTTCACTAAACTTTATGAACAATACAAAGAGTAGTTTATAACCCAGTCAGAGAGAAGAACAAAAACATACAAAAAGTTAAAAGAAAACCAGATAACAGCTCAAGGCAACAGTGGTAGAGACATTACAAGTTGTACTTGATTAATCGCCAGATCATTTCCATGGAGTCTGATAGAGAGCTGGCGTGAGAGTGAAGGAGGGCGAAACCACGTAGGCCAGTTTATGAAGGGAAGCGAGCCTCGCTCCGAACCTGGAATGGAGTTCCTACGATGGAAAAGGGCATCCGTAAGGAGACAGAGAACAGTGTGAGTGAAAAGTTTGTGTGTGAGCCCGTTCCAAGGTCAAGGGGAAGACGGGGAAAGAGAAGATGGGAAAGATAAATTAGATTGTATGCCAGATTGAGGAGATTAGATTTAATCTTGCATTCAAAGAGAAGTTTTCCATTTGTTTTTTATACATACAAGTAATACATTGAACGGGGAGGGTGTAGAAATTTTGAAAAATGCAGAAAAGCTGAGAGACAAAGCAGGAATCACTCTAATCCCACTATCCTGCCCCCTGCCCCCAGGAAACATTGTTAATATTTTGGTGTACTTTTCTATTTTCTCTCTCCACTCACTAATACACATATTTATTTACATAGGTTCTTACAGAATTCAGATCATACAATTTATTATTTCATTACTTAATTTTTAGCATAATTAAGTATGGAAACTTTTTATCTTTCAAATCGGTGTATAACAATGTTATGAATGGCTGCATGTTATGGCAGTCTCAGACCTACATCTGCCCTTCTAACCTGTGGAAATACTTGACCATTGCTCTATTTTTGCATTTGTTAGGATATTTCAATTTTTCATTAATATAAATAAAACTGCAATGACCATCCATTATTTTGAGAGGATAATGTCTAAAACAAAATACCTGGGTCAAAGGGCATAAATAGTTTGAAGATCCTTTGATATATGTGGCCCAGTTGCTTCTCTGAAATAACTGTGAGTTGCTAGATCTACCATTACTACAAAGAAGTGCTTATTTCTTGGAATCTTGGCTAAAGGGTATATTAGCATTTTTTAAATTATGTATCAGTTTTGTAAATAAAATAATGTTTTAATTTTATTTCTTTAATCATACTGCTGAGGCTAGGCTTATTTTTCATGTTTATCGAATATTTGGGGGCCACAATTACTAGTTTGTCTTTTTCTCATGTTAAGAAAAAAGAGTTTTCTTATCAATTTATAAGACCTTTTTATATGGAAAACATTCATTTTTGTAACATTTTTAAAATGTTATTTTATGGTCTCTTTTAAATTTTTAAATTAAAATTTTTTATTTTATAGAATTCTTCCATTTTGTTTAAAATTTAAAAAAAAAATTTTATTCTGCCCTGGCTGGTGTGGCTCAGTGGATTGAGTGCCATCCTGCAAACCAAAGGGTTGCTGGTTTGATTCCTAGTCGGGGTACATGCCTGGGTTGCAGGCCATGTCCCCGGTAGGGGGCACACAAGAGGCAACCACACATTGATGTTTCTCTCCCTTTCTTTCTCCCTCCCTCCCCCTCTCTCTAAAAATAAATAAAATCTTAAAAAAAAATAAAGATTCTTAGAATCTGAGTTCAAATACTCACTTGTATTTTCTTTTTGTCCTACAAAGGTTTAATCTTTTATATTTGGCTCCTTAAAAAATGTGTTAGGTATAATAAAATTATTGTAAAGTAAGTTTACAGTTTTAAAACAGCAAAGTCAATATTGTAATGCCTGGCATCTTGGAAGAAAGTTTAGATTTCCTTTGAAATTGCATTGAATCTATAGATGAGTTTGAATAGTGTTGTCATTTTTAACAATGTCAGGTCTTTCTATTCATGAAAGCTGTATATTTCTTTGATGTAACCTTCTCTAATGGCCTGCGGTAGAATATCACATTTATGATTACTCTTCTAGTAACTGCCGAGTGTACACTATATATTGTTATCTATTCCCGACTCTCCCAGAGGAGTCCCCAGAACTCTTCATCTTGTGCTTGGAGGTTGGCTCCTTTTGACCACCATCTCCCACTTCTCCTGCCCCCATGTCCTGGCTGTCATCATTACTCTCTGTTGTGAATTCGGTTATATATGTGGTATCAGTAATATTTAGTTAGTACTTTCAGCATCGTGTATGAGTCATTCAGTGTTGTTCACTCCCTTGGTCTTAGTTCACAAAAAGCAGGGACAAAGGCTTGCATATAGTCGGTTACTTGTGAAGCAATCCCAGGGTACAGGAATGAGGAACAGATTTAATTTTATATAAATTACTTATAGATTTCACTGCTTACTTTTTTTATTATAACTAATTCTATCTCGAGATAGAAATTTTCTTTTGATTTTGTTTTGGGGTTGGTTTGGGTACATCTTTGAATTATCATGGAAATTTCGTGAGTGATATGGTTTTGAAGGCCTTGCTTATTTGAGAATACTGTATGTCTTTCTGTTACTTATGTACATAAGGACAAGTTTATTAAGTAAGTAATGACTTTTTCCTTCAAAGTTCAGCAAACATTGCTTGTGGTCATTGGCATGTATTGTTATGGTAACCTCATTATAGCCTATTATCCTTGTTTGCGAGCTGTCCAGTTTTTCTCCTTCTGCCTGGGTAATTATAGTGTTTGGCTGTTGGTAGTAATAGTTAAATGTGTGTGTGTGTGTGTGTTATTATATAGTTACATATATGTACATATATTTAGATATGTGACTACATATAGTTAAATATATAGTTACGTATATGTACATGGGGATATATATGTATATATGCACATGAAATATGGGGGATATGGAGATATATATAATATATGTGTACATATATAGTTATATGTATATAACTGTATGACTATGTGTGTAGTTATATGTACATAACTATATAACTATAGTTATATATGCACATATATAACTACATATGCACATATATGTGTACATGTATTATATATATATCTCCATATCCCCATATTTCCAGTGTATTTTGAATTTGTTTCATCAGTTCTTCCTGGTACAAAGCAATACAATCCATACAGTAATTAATAAATAATAATACAAGAATAAACTGTGTTTCATGTACCCACAACTGTAAACCTACTTTTGCCCTACCCTATACATGTCCGTTCACTTCTTATTTTCATCTCTTTGCCTTTTCCCCTTCATTCTGGGGTGAGTTCCAGGTTGCTGATTTTATTTTCTTT
>PVIA01002033.1:0-170079 GCA_004024845.1 Tonatia bakeri | reverse complement strand
CCTGGCTCTGTTGTACCCCCCAGATTAGAGTGGACACCCTGCAAGCAATCTTTCTGTCTAGTGTGCTGGAGAGACTCTCAGGCTTTCTGGCGTAGGCGACTCCCAGTACTCTCGAGCCACAGTAATGAAAGAGTTTCTCACATGGAGGCTTTCTTTCGGTCCTGTGACCTGCCCTGGTTTCCAAATTAGGAATGTTTGCAGAAGTCTGCAAGTATATTTCTTCCTTATCTCCTGGGTACTGTGCTAATTTCCTCGGGAAAGGGGCTGCCAGGCAGCTTGAGCACGTCCCTTTAAAATGTGAGTGGTGTTAGGCACCTGAGCTGGTTTCCCTCTTCCCTAAATGTTTCCACTTAGGGTACAGACAAGATTAAATAAGGGACTTGAGAGAGATCCTGTGGAGAGAAATAAGGAAGGTAATGTTGACAGTGCTGTGTTCTAGGTACCATCCGGGCACCATGCCGCCTCGGCCCGTTCCCCATCCCTGCGTCACTTTCTTTCCAGTGTATGTCACCCTCTGGCACAAGTACATCTTAAATACTCACTTGTTCACCGTTGTCCTCTCCCATTGCAATATAGGCTCCATACGAGCGGGCTTCTTGTCTCTCGTGTTTGTGACTCTATCCCAGCCTCCGGAACAGTGGCACAACAAAAGGCAGTCGCCGAATAAATGTCCTTCTTTATTTAAATAAAAGTTTAAACAGAGAAAGACTTTAACAAGTTGTTTAAAAAGTAATTAGATATTGGAGGTGCTTGAATTGCAATAGCTAATATTTGTTTATTAAATAAGACAAAACTTAGATTTCGCCTAACTGATGGCAAGTTTAAGAGGTTTAAGTTTACTTGAGTCTGGCACTAGCCTAATTTCTGTGACTTAAACAGGAAGTCATGATTATTTTGACTGCATACAAAAATTCATTTCAGAGCCATATCATTTTGTGAAAACTCCTTCCAGCAAATAATTTGGGGCATATTTGACTTTCAGCTCCTTTCTCTAGAGAGAAAATAAGAATAAAAGAGGAAGGAGAGAAACTCAACTCAAGTACTGGCCACTCTTAGAATCTTTTGCCAGAGATACAAGAATTATTTATAATATATGTATTTCATTTAGAAAGTTGAGGGTTGGATTTTATTTCTTGGCAAGTTAGCATATAATACCTAATTTCTAACTGTTAATTAATGTTCAAAATTTTGTTAGAGACTGAAAAAAATCTAAACCTTTCCCTTGTTCTAATTTTACCGTATTTTCAAATTTATATGAGGTCATTTTTTTCTGAAGCATTTATCCAGCTTTGTGCTCAAATGAATATACGTTCTTTTAAAAAGAAAATATTGACGGTGGAAACCAAATTAAAGAAGGATGGAAAGAGGAGATGTGCATAAATCACCCGACACTTGGAAGAGCATGTAAGCAAGTCTCCGAATGGCATGTTTTTCATAATTTTATATTTTCCCTTGTAAAAATCACTTTCCAAATTGTTAATGGTTTGGCAGCTCCAAGGATGACATCAACCCTTCCATCGTGCAGTATCTGCTTTCTTTTAGATAACTTGATGGCACTTTATCAAGTTTTGGTGATTAAGTTGAATTTTTAAAAAAATACTAGGTTTAAGTTTAAATTCCCCTAACCGCTAAGGCAAACACATTTCTGACCTTAAGCATGCTTTTGAGCTCTCCTGAAGACTTATGTTATTCAGAGGCTGCTTTATTTCTAGAAGCAGAGGTAAGCAAGTGAGAGAAAAACACACATACTTTAAAGTTACCACCTTCTTTTCTGTACCTTAACCTGGCCCCAGATCAGGAGGTAATGATCTAAGCATTATTTTTCCCTTCAGAACATCACAGACAGTCACCTGCACTGTAGTCTGTCTCCGCAGACTCTGACCATCAGTCGGTAAGGCAGTGATGGAAAGATAATGCCAGGAATGGCGCTGTTAGTGAGGAGGAAGAAAGCAGTCTGTGCACAGTACTGACAGTTCCTGCATCGCCTAGGAGTCCGCCTGTGACCACCACGTAAAACTGCTTGCGTGTTGAAGGTGTGGTGTGTTTCCCTACTCTAAACCAGTGCTTCTCAGGCTTAAACGAGCACACAGATGACTAATTTGGTAGACTAGGATGGGGCCTGAATTCAGTATTTCTAGCAAGCTCCCAAGTGGTACTGATGCTCCTAGTTCTCTGAACACACTTTGAGTAGCCAGCTGATAGTCTAAAATGGTCTTTCACCCAATTTGAAGTTCAAGATTTATAATTTAAAATATCTGTATGAGTATTTGATTTAAGATTAATTAAATATTTTTATGAGATATGCAATTAAAGGCAGATGCGAGATCTTAAGTTTCAGAACTATTTCATGCATTTATAATACCTGCCCCCCACCCCCGAGTTCCTACTTAGGCTAGTTGGATGACAATTTACATTATCTTTCTCATTTTCCAAATGCCAAATTGTTTTCTGATCTTAAAGTGATCTGGCATTTGAAGAAAACAATTCAGAATATATTCAAGCCAGCAAGGCACGAAGGTGCTCATCTCAGAAGCTTGGCTTCTTTTTCCTTTTGTTCCTGATACTGTCATTCTGTCCATATTCAGAAAGAAAGCCCAGACTTCCACAAATAGCAGTGAACTGAACATCTGCCACTCAGGAAGTGGTTCCCAGGTCAAGAATGAGGTAGCCAACTTCTACCCAAATTTGTTGACAAATTTGTTGGGCTGTGGGTTCTGACTCCTCTCAAGTACTTTTTTGAATCTTTGCCAAGTATTGGGAATGGGTATAGAAGAATTCTGACGATCCCCCAGAGAGAATAAGTAGAGGGACTCCATGACTAACGGTGCTACTTCTGTGTGGAAAGGAGGAAAACTCCCCATGCTCATGGCTCTGGGAACAGCTGAGAAGTTATCTGGTGTTGGATTTGACTTCCATGCATCCACTTAGCAGGTCAAAGCAGTAGCAGTGGGCCTGGTGGTCAGTCATTGTCTTTGAGGGACACAGAGCATCCTTCCCCAGAGTCATCATGTGAGCTTGCCTTGTATCCTAAACTCAGGAAGGTTTTCTCAGCTCTAAAAAACTAAAGGTATAGCCCTGGCTGGTGTGGCTCAGTGATTGGAGTGCTGACCTGTGAACCAAAGGGCCGCTGGTTCAATTCCCAGTCAGGGCACATGTGTGGGTTGCAGACCAGGTCCCCAGTAGAGGGCACATGAGAAGCAACCACGCATTGATGTTTCTCTCCCTCTCTTTCTCCCTCCCCTCCCCTCTTTCTAAAAATAAATAAATAAAACCTTTAAAAATTTTATTACAAAAAAAGAAAGGTGTAAACATCTATAAATTCAGAGAATCTGAAAAATACATCTAATCACTTACTATATTCAGAGGGGAAGTGGTAAGATTTTATGTTCCTATTATATTGCAAAGAAGAAAACCTATTACTTTTTCCCCCCATGAAATGGTGCCTTTGTTTGAACGTTATAAGGGAACCCAGTGCAGGTTTCCTTTCAAGTATTTAAAGATTGGAAACAAAACATTATATGTAATATTTAAGTGGAAAAAATTGGCAATGTAAAATTTTATAATCTGCATCATCTCAGTCATATAGAAAATATAAGCGTCAAAATAGGACTAAAAAGAATAAACCAAATGTTATGATGGCCCATTAGCTTTGAAGAGTAAGAGTGTAGATGCTTCTTATTATCTTTTTTATTCTGTCCAGGATAGGCCAGTTTGTATTATTTTCACATTAAAAAATAGAACAAAAAACAGAAAGGAAACAAAGCAGTGTGTGAACGGGCTGAAAGTCCCAGAGCCAGTGCCCCCTCCCGTCACACACCTCAACATCTCCGTTCAGGGACTTGGGCCTGCAGTTAGTCGTTTGATGTTTTTACGTGGTGTAGATCCGTGCGCTGCCTCGGTGACAGGAATAAATTAGAGTGTCTCGGTAAAGACCAAACTCATCAATTTTTCCAAAATCTGTACTTGATTAATTCTACAAAGGTCCAGGTCAAAGTTATTCCTCAAGCCTTATTATTTTAATAAAGAAGCCCAAAGTTTCCACATTTGTCAGGAAATTCATTATCACTATAAAATAGCAAAAGGTCACAAAATGTCTCCTTCCACAATCAAACAGCATATAAGAAAAATTTCTTTTTCTCAACAATTCATTATCCCAGCAGAACCAAGAGAAACCTCTGACATTTCAGATTCCTTTGCTTCAGGGGAAATAAATGTTCCATAGATCATGGAGAACAGTGACAAACAAATTAATGAAAAACAAACACACTCCTACAGTGTATACCCAGCCACGCCAGACCAAACACCAGGCAGAGTCAGCCTCCATTCTCAGGTCTCTCCAGCCCCGGAGAGTGACGCTTCCATCGTGGCATCAGCACGTTAGATACAGGAAGCCTACCCACTCCCAAGAAACACAAATTAAAGAAACATGCCATGGAAAAACAGAGAAATTCTGTCATTTTATGCATGCTTAACTGCAGTGGGAAAGTCACGGCTCGTGAAGCATTGTTGCAGTCTTGAGCTAATAAGTGGAAGCATTCTAGAAATTAGTCACCCTTCTCCTCCTCATCACGCTTTATCCAGAATTGCCACAACTGAGTGTAGCTCGGCGTTCCCACATCCTAAAGATTCCTTTCTTTAATTCGGCCTCGTTCTGGCTGCCTTCCTTCATCTGTAAACTTGGTCAAGGAGAATTTACATGTGCTTTCCCCACACCAGGCACATTTTCATTTTAATTTTTTTAAAGCACCAACAGTACAAATAAAGACAAAACTCACTGTAGCTCCCAGCCCCAGTGCCCTCCCCAGAAATGCCACAATCACCGTGCTATCCTTCCAGACCACTGTAGATGTATGTACTTAGATGTGAAATATGGATTTGTGCAGTTGTATGTATATATTTTCCTTTACATAAATGGAATGATATAAAAAGCACTTAGTTACAACATGTTCGAATACTCAAACATCTGTCTTGGAGATCTTTCTAGGTCAGCACATACGGAGCAGTGCTTCCCAGCCAGGGACCCTTTTGCTCCCGCCTCCCCCCTTCCCCCTTCCCTCCCCCGGGGACATTTGGCAATTCTGGAGATATTTTCAGTGGTCACAAGCTGGGTGGTAGTGCTACAGGCATCTGCAGATAGAGGCGAGGGATGCTGCCAAACCTCTCACAATGCACAGGACAGAGATGTATCCACCCAATGTCAGTAATGTGGAAGCTGAGAAACCCCGACGTGGATCTACTGTATTAACTGCTGCACAGTGTCCTGTGCTAATTTCGCCAGTCCTGTAACAATGTACATTTAGGTAAAATTTTAAAAACATATTTATTTGTGTCCATCAGTAATTGTTTTTTCTGGTACTTTTCACCCAACTGCAGTCTGTCTTCTTCCGCACACATCTCCCAGGTGACCGGTGGCCTCCTAATTTCGAACCCTCAGCTGTTTTTCAGGATGAAGCAGCTTGGCCTTTCCATGACATTCGTCACTGCCCATCGCCCCTAGAAGCACTTGGCCCCCTGGCCCCAAGGCTCTACCCTTACTACCCTACTCCCGTTGGCCCTGTGTCGTCTCTGTGGCTGGCCAGCCACCATGCCCCGCGCAGTTGCCGTCCTGCAGGCACCGTGTGGGCACTGGGGACGTGAGGGTGGACTGCGGAAGGGCCCTGCTCGGGAGGCCCTCTGCTCTAGAGACCGGTGCACAGACAAGCTGAGCCAGGCGACACATGCCCCAGGCAGGGTGTTTGCGGTTTGCTGAGTGATTGAATAAATGATTAGATATCGTGGAAAAGATTCTAAAGGACAATAGAAAATGTTTTTTCTTCGTGGTTCAGAATTTACTGCATATTTTATCTTCTTGACTACTTTTCCCACAACATACATTTAAAAAAATAAATCAAGTAAAATGCTTTCCTCACATTTTCCCACCACCATCCTTTTTTTTTTGCTTTGAAACAGCAGCTGCATTGTTCCACGTTTGCTCTGCAGGGAGTGTGCTCGGCCTGGGCCAAGGCAGGGAAGGAGCAGGTTAGCGAAGAAGCAGCCCTGCTCGCCGCTGGCTCAGGGGTGGGACGCAAGGTCGGCTCTTCCCGCCCCCCATCTGGAACGTTCATTCCCCATCCCTTCCCCCTTCTTCTCAACCTCCTGGGGTTGTGGGACCATCCCCTCCCTGGGGGGCCCCAGGAGTGGGTTGAGCTGCAGCTGTTCCTTGACCTCTGTTTTCCTGGATCAAGGGATCTTCAATCCCTACCTGAAACCTGACAGTAAAGGAAATCTCAACTGTAAAATCAACTCAAAGCTCAGTTTAGAGTCCTAAAACACATAGGGCGGGCTCCAGAGAGACACAGAGGTGAATGGTGGAGGTCCCCACTCCCTGGGAGCTGATGGGGCTGGAGCGGGGAGCACACATACAAACAACTACTTGGAATCCAAAGCAAAATAAACCTAACCCTAGAAAGAGGGCTGAACAAAGTTGCTTAAGGAAAAAGGGGGGATCAAGCAGGGCATTTGAAAATCATTTCCCCTGCCTCTGAAAAGTAAGAGCAGCTATCTTTGAAGGAATCTTTTGATTTAAACACAAGGAAAGTGAAATTTCTGAAAGGAAGAATAAAGTGTTAGAAGAGCTGGGTTCTAGAGCACCGTTCTGCTGAGCACCACGTAGCAGCTTGGGTAAGGCCCCAGGCCTTACACAGGAGAGTTACTATCTCAGACATTGATCTCGGGTCTCCATAAAAGCTTCTAGGATTGTGGCTATCTCGGTCCCAAACGCTCAGGTCTGAGCAGCTGTGGTTGTATGTCAGAGGATCTTAATTTGGCTCATTTCTGTTAGAGTTTATTTTACATAAGACATGTTATGTAATTCTTAAAGGCATACCTAGTGATTGCTCCAGATCTGTGTGCAGATGCTCTGCAGGGCCTATATTTATGTTTCTAATTGCTTATGTTGATGCTGGGTGGGGTCCTGGGAGCATAAAGGATCTAGCTCAAGTTTGTGGGCGTTTACCATAAACTGCAAGCCCTGATAGACAAGGGCAGAAAGAAAATGTAACAGACGTGTGGGAGTGAGAAGAGCAGCACAAATGGGGAGAGAAGGCAGCAGCTGGTTCAATGGGTCATTGAACAAGGACAACAATAATAATAACCATAGCTGTTGTTTATTTTTGGTCTACTAATGCCCATTTTTTATCTCTCCAAGTACAGAGCTGATTGAACTTGAGTTGGGAGGCAAGTAAAGTATTGCCACAGACATTCCCAGAGGGCTGTTGTATTCATTTCCTATTGCTATATAACATATTACTACAAACTTTGCAGCTTAAAACAACACCCATTTATCATCTGACAGTTTTAGAGGTCAAAAGTCTAGGCAGGCTCAACTGGGTTCTCCACGGAGGGTTCCACAGGCTGCAGTCAAGTATTGCTCAGGGAGGAATCTGCTTCAGCTTCTTCCAGGTTATTGGAAGAATTCAGTTGCTTGTGGTTGTAGGACTGAGATTCCTGTTCTCCCCACACGGACTGCCCCCAGCTTCTAGAGGCTGTTCTGAGGTCCTTGTCCCATGGCCCCCTTTACCTTGAAGTCAAGAAGGACCTTCTCTTGTTGAATCCCTGTCATGTCTAGAATCTCTCAGACTTTGTTATGAGCCAAAGAAAGCTCAGTTTTTAAAAGACTTGTGATTGGGTCGGACTGCCCAGATAATCTCCTTATCTTGAAGTCACTGATTAGATCTGCCACTTGGGCACAAACTCACAGAAGTTACACTTGGGGGCAAAGGTTATGGGGCTGAGAATTTGGTCAACAACAGCTGTCCAGGGTGTGGTTCCATCTGACCTTGCAATGACAGCTGGAGATCCAGGGCCCAAGCCCAGAAAACTGTGACTGAGGGTGGGGCTGGCGGGGATGGAGAGTGGCACTCGGAAAGGGAAAGTTCTCCAGGAGCCAAACAGAGAAGGACTTCTGGAGCAGAGTCTGATGACTGAGCTGAGAAATTAGGCTTCTCGCATCAATAAGCATTTTGTTGAGAAGCTTCTTGCTAGGCCCCATAAGGACTAATGAGAGAGAACATGGTGTCTGGCCCTCTGGGAGTTCACCATCTAGCAAGATTATAAAACACTTCCTAGACTGGTAATGCCACCCTTATCAAATTTGCACTCTGACAAATTTATATATCTTTAGGAAAATAATTTTTATGTCTTTTATAGACTGTGCTGAGAACCTATTCCTATTGCAGCTACTAGTCAACTTTCTGCTAAAGAGGATAACTCGGGCCCAAGAAATAAGGACTTCAGAGCCAAGGTTGTTCCAAAAGGCCCCCTCAAGGCCCCAGGGGGACTTCAGCAGAAACGGCCTCAAAGGCAGGGACCTGGAGCCTTGCATGGTAGGAAATGTGCCTTCATGGAGAAGGAGGGGCCCCCAGGAGGCCTCCTTGCTCAGATCAACCATAAACCACCAAACTCAGATCCTTCCTCATAGTATTTCAAAACCTCTGCAGAGGTGAGAATTCCTCAGTCTCCTTTCGAGTCTAAAGTTCTTTATTTTACCTTTTCCCAAAATGTTAAGTCCTTTCCCTCTGTTATCCCTTTGCGGGAATAAAAAGCAAGCCTTTCACATTTGTCTTACAATAATAAGTCACATGCAGCTTTCTTCTGAGCCTTCAAATGGAAAATGTTTGGACCTTTCCTTATTACTCAGTAGCATCTGAACCTGAGGGGGAAAAAGTAAAGTCGGAAAAAAACAGAGATCTGGAAAAGCCATCTTCAGACAAACGGGGCAAGGATGGTAGGCTCAGATGCTCTCTTCCCCCGGTTTTGACAGGCTGCCATGCATAGTTTTGCAGGTTGCTCACTGCACAAGGGCATGGCCTGCCCTCTGTGTGCCAAGTCATGCTTCCTGGCACAGGAGTGTCTTCTTGTAATTTGAATAAGGCATCTGCAAACCAGTAGGGACCCTGCTCTCTGAGGCCTGTTCTCCCCTTATCTTGAACCCATGAGTCATTGAGAAATGTATGCAAAGCAATCAATCTTGCCCTGACCAGTGTGGCTCAGTTGGTTGGGCATTGCCCCGCAGGGCGAGGGGTCGCCAGTTCGATTCCCAGTTAGGGCACATGCCTGAATTGTAGGTTCAGTCCTTAGTTGCAGCATGTTGGAGAGGCAGCTGATTGCTCTCTCATATTGATGTTTCTTTCCCTTTCTCCCCTCCCCCTCTCTAAAAATAAATAAAATCCTTTTAAAACTTAAAAAAAAAATGAAATCTCTTAGATAAAATGCAGGGAAGGAGCAATGGAGACAAGAAGGAAAGCCAAGGGAAGAGTTCTTCAGTCAATGGGGAAGGATGGGGAGAGGAGGTGGCTGTGTGACCTCCTAGTTAGGAGTTTTGGGCAGATGGTCTGCCCTACTCACCAACCATGCAACTGGAGAACAAGCATTCTCTTACTTGAGCAACAACTAAAGGAATTTTTTAAATAATAATAACATTTCATGTATACTCAACTTCATAAAAAGATTATTGCCTTGTGATTCAACTTATAAACATAAGATTAAGCCTAACACCATTAATTTTACACATGGTTTTCTGTTTGATTTTGGTGTTAGTAATTTGGTTTGGTTTGGGGTTTTTTTGTGTTCCTTTATATATTCAAGAAACACTTCTTGATACTGATTATGTTCATAGTGCTTCCCTATTTCGTATCTCTAGTGCTTGTATATAATGGTCCTCAGTCTGGAGAGTGTCTACAAACTACCTGGGCAGCATCTTTAAAATGCAGCTTCCTGGGCCTTCCCTCCATGTAGCTTCTCTGGTTATAGGATCTCTGAATATATTTTGATCAAAGAACCAGGCAGCTTTTAAGATTCAAGGACTACACTTTAAGGAAGGTTGCTATAGGGATAGAAAGCATATAACTCAGAGTTCCTTGTCCTCAAAGAGCTTATAAATGAGTCAGGGAAATAAAATGGAGATGTATTCCACAACAACTAATAAATATACAACAGTGGATGCCGAATAGTTAAGTGAGTAAGAGAGAAAATAAAGAATATGGAGAAAGGAAGAATATGCCCAAATACAGTTCTCAGAGGGTTTTGGAAGAGAGATTGGGTTTTATCTGGGCCTTTAACGGAAGGAAGAGGACACCAGGTGGCGGAAACATAGTGACAAAGGCACTGTGGTCTTCTGTGGTGGCAGAGCACTTAGAGCCACTCAGGGGACACTGAATCGTGTCACTTCATTGTTTCATTGATGATCCCTCCAGAACCACACCCTTCTTCTTCCTTGTTAGGCTGCTTTCAAGAACGTTTCATAAGGGATTGCACATGTACACAGAAAGACAGATTAATCACAGTTGAAATATATGCACCAAGTTATGTGTAATTTCAACCTGATTTGTTTAAGTGTCTGTACTGTTGAAAAACTATATAGACTCCAAATGGCATCTGATTATTAAATTCAGATGCCAGAGCCTTTCATGAATGATGAACATTTTGGCTCTGTATATTTTCCGCATACTTTTTTGCTCTGTATATTTTCTTTCAAAAGTGGGAGGTCTGTGGACATCTCGAACTATACTGCCAGTCAGCGAAATTGAGGAAGTGGTCACAGAATTATGTATGAACACTCTCTATCCACCTTTTGCACTACGGAGCCTTTGTTTATTCATACAACCCAAATTTGGAGCTCATTCTTTTTAAGTGGGTTACTATCTAAGTGTTTTTATTGGAGAGTGTCTGATACTTGTGCTTTATAATTCTGTTTTCTCACTCAAGCAGTTTTGAGCATCAAAATACAGTTTCAGAAAATATATTTAGTGAAGAAAATAAAGAGAACTCTCTTTTACTGGTACTCTTAATAAACACAAAGTGAGGAAAGTACAGATTTGTGTAGTACTGCATGACTCTGTGATTTAAAGTACAAATCACTGCTGCGATGTTTTTAAGTGATAAACAAATGCTGTGTGGCTTCAGGTGGAGACTGTATTTAAAGTTTAAATTGAACATAAGTGGAAAAGCTATCAGTGGAAATGTATTTGCTTTTTCCTCTTGTGTACACTCATAATTTACAAAGTTTTGCATCACTGTTGTCATTTGCTCTCATGTGTGCCCAAGACAGTTCTGAGCCCTCTACGCTGCATCTATGCTACTACATCTAGTGTGTGAGAGAGTGTGTGTGTGTGTGTGAGAGTGTGTGTGCGTATTTGAACAGAATGTCCCTGTGACTTTGTTTCTGTAATGGGATCATATGAAACATTTGGACTTATCTAATCATAGTAGCATTTATTTCTACCAAATTGATCTTGACTCTTGTATTGCCATTACCAATCTATTACACATATGATTTTTACATGTAAATCAAATTTGAAGGTTCCTGGAACAACATTCCCAGCCTGGTTTCAGGTCGGTCACTCACTGAGGAGTTCATCCTCTCTGTCTCCTCTCCTCCCTGCTGTAAACACTCTTCTCTGAGGCCAGGTGGGTGCCCTCCAGGACACCGGGCCTGTCTCCCAGGCCCAGCGCCTGCGCTCTTGTTTGTGCTCCTCTGTGCACTTCCCACACCCAGCAGACCACCAGCCCTGCTCTGCTGCTCCGTGAATACTGGCCTTCCCTCCAGTGGGGCAGCCTTCCAGCACCTTTGCGTTTCCAGTATGTGGTCACATATGCAGATGACCCGGGTGTACTCTTCCCTGATTACAAGGAGGTGGCACTTCTTCTAATCACTTACACAGTTAAGTGGATCTGAATTCACATCTTCCACAATGGCACTTGGCCGGAAATTCTGGATATTTAATCGCTGGTTCAGAGTTAGTTCAGTTGGCAGATAGCCTTAAAAATTGTGGATGAGATGTGAATATACTGTTGTTTTCCATCTGCATTAATAATTAGTATTTTCCAGATATTAAGTCCCTGATTTTTATGTTGAGTTTTTAAAGATATAGTGTGGTCAAGATTCTATATTCATTGCCTCGCACAGTACATAGTTCCTCAGATAACTATGTAATTCCAAATGTCGATACACCCAAAAGAGAGTTTGCTTTTCCCTCTAACACATCTGTTTTGCTTTATGTAAGAGAAATTTCTCATGCCAGAATAGCTTTCAGTGGATATAGGCAATCTGCTTTATGTTGAGCCTCTGCAGTTCACAGATGCAAATGTTTAAAAAAGCAGCGAGGTTAACATGGTTATTTCTTCATCTGAAATGTCCCCAGTCACTACTTTTGTTCTTTTTTTTAATTGTATTGTGTTATAAACCCATTGTGTATAATCCTTATAGCCTTGACTCATTTTCATATCAAAACTGAATTAACTCTTTAGTGGGCTCCCAGGATGAATTTCTGGGTCCTATAGTTTATATTGCTGGTTTGATTGTGTCCTCTTGATAGAACTGTGGTTCTTAGGGAGGGAGGGAGGGATGCAGTTTTACAACCCAGAGCAGAACCCCAGTAACCAAAAGAACAGCACCTCAAAAAAGGTCTAGCCTATCGACGTGTACCGTCAACAGTTTAATCAACAAATATTTCTGAGCACTCACTGTTTCACTCTGCTAGGAAACATGGCCGAGGCAAAGATAACATATGGATGCTCACCTCAGAAAAGTGGCCAGTCCAGTTGGACGCACAGGACCCAAATTGTCAATAGGATGGCAGTGTGTGTGCCTGTCAGACCGCGCTTCTGGCACTGCCCTCCGGCTGCCCCCACAAAACCGAGGGCCCTCAGCCTGTCACACCCACAGCTCCAGGCATTATTTTCAAATTCTGTGTTTAGTCGGACACTTTAGGACCAGAGTTTTCCACAGAAATTCCCCTAACTTTTCTTGTATTTCTAAGTTGTTTTGTTGTGCAAAGCCAACAAACATAGCAAGAACTTTATGTTAACCACGCTATGTCAAAGACTCAAGGCCTTTGAGTCTCAGGAGAAATCCAACCACAGTTATATTCTGATACAGCTGAACATGGGAGTCAGCGCTTGGAAGTTCCTGAAACTTCCAGAGCACAGGAAAGCCAAGCGCAGACCCTCGTTGAAGATGCTTAACTAACGTAGTTCCCAGTGGCACTCACCGTTTGCAGAAGGAAGGCTATGTATTTTCTAAAAACATACCCTAAATAAAAACTCAAAAGCCATTCTCCAGCTTCATGATTAGAGGTGCAGCTCTGTTGGGATCTAGAATCAGAACTGCATAGTGTGCACCCCAGAAAATGAGCTCCCATGGCAAAAAATAGGCAAAGTCTACCCCCCTGCCAAACTGATGTCAGCAGAAATCTCGTCTGCTTTCTGAAATGGAATGTAAGTTTCCAAATTCTCTCCACAGTCTCTTTCCAAAGCAAATGAGAAACAAATAACTCACAGGCACCAGCTTCGTTTTTCCATTCAAAGCAGGAAGAGTTTTCACCATGCTGCTTTCCCCTATCCTTTTGCAACTGACTCGTCCCTGGAGTACTTGTACCACTGGCACTAGAAATTCGTGGGATCTGCATGCTGCCTTTGGACACACATTTAATCACTCCCATTCTCTTTCCTGCCTTGTCCTTATTCCCTGTGTAGCAGGCTCTGTTTGTATCTGTCCCCAAAAGAGAAATGACTGTCGTCCTCTGAGTACCTTAAGAAAAGACAGATTAACATTCTGTCTTGGTAGGTAAATCTGAGGGGCGAGCGAGGCACGCAGGTGACAGGAAGTTTGAGAAGTGGGTAGAGATTAGGAGAGCTAAATTTGCTAAGGGTAAACTGGGGAGGAGCACCTTTTCTTCTGGGACAACAGATGGGCCACTGTCTCCTGGATCAAAGGGTCCATGGGGAGCTCACCATGCTGAGCCACCAGAGCAAGGTTTGATGGGGAGGGCCCATGGCCCCTGCTTTTACGTCTATACCTCTGCCATCACTCAGCTGCCAATTGCTCTCTGACACCATCCCCACTCCCGTCAAGAATCCCAGGGCCAGACCAGTGGGCGTGCAGCTTAAGAAGTGCGTCAGTGAGATGTGGTTCAGGGCCAGGCCTGCAGGCCTGCTGTGGGAAAAGCCAGCAGGCCTGGCCCAGGTCTGTCGGGCAGGTTGCCAGGATGTGGTTGTTAGAGCAGGAGCACAGGGGTTAAAGCCCACAGGCGGTGGGTGTGGCCAGACACCACAGACCAAGAGCTGCAGAGTTGCATCTTCTGGTCCCAGCTGAATGGCAAGAAGTGCTGTGCACTCTGGGAGCTGAGCCAAACCCGATAGCCCTTACCTTCCTCCCTGAACATGCTCCAGAGTGATCTGTCTCCTAGCTTGTTCCTCATTCCTCCAGCTACTCCATGGGACTGGCCTTTGGTGTAGACATAGGAGAGAGTCACCCATGATACGTGTGGAAAGGTCTGTCACCAGATGCTTCTCTACTAACTGGAGGTGGACCTGAAGTCCTGTCCATAGGAGTTATTTGCCTACTTAGCCTCCTTCAGGGAGCGCCCAGCGCCTGCTCCTATACAGAGCTGGACTCGAGTTCACACTGCAGAGGCCCTGCCCAGGCCAAGTGGTCCGGCCCCATTTCCTGACCTTCCCTACCCCACCCCTTCACCTCTGCTCACTCTCTTGCTCAGCAATGCCCCCTGTACCTATCCCCCAAATGTGACACAGGCTTTCCTGCCTCCATGCTTTTCCTCCTACTGTTCTTTTGTCTTTCTTGCCTTCCTCTGCCTGGGATTTATCTGCCTGTTCCTTTGAGATCTAGTTCAAACGTAGCCTTCCTTGATGAGGCCTTCCCAGTGAGCATGACCATTGCCTTTCTGGGCAGCAGAATTAAGCAGGCTCTTACTGCTTCTCACTCAGTGAACACTGAGGCCTGGGTTCCAAAGCTCTGGAAGACAAGGAGGGGCCCAGGTATCCCTTCACCCATCTCTGTATCCCCTCCCAGCACCGGGCCTGGGATGGAGCCTGTGATCTACACACGTCCGTACTGCAAATCTGGTGCCTTAGATAGATGCCTTTAGCATTCATTGACATGTTAGCTCTGCTAGTTGAGAAAGTCAAAAGCAGGGCAAAGGCTATAGTTAACATTTATTGATGCCTTTTTGTGTGCTGCCCCACCTCACTCCACACCCAACAGAGCATTAGCCAGGACACCGCTGGCCTGACCAGGAGGGCTAAGGGGGGCATGCTGGTCCCTCCAGGGACACTACAAACAGGGCAGAGGCATCAGCTGAGGCTGAGGACCGGGCTGTCCTGGAGGCTGGAGTGAGGTTGGTCCCTTGTGGCCCTCACTAGTATTTGGCTTTGTAAAGCCGTCTGTGGCTCCAGAAATCAGAGAAATGCTCTCCTAGGAATGCCTCTCTGTGCTGGGAGGTGCAGATGCAGCATGAAATGGATCTCACCCCCCAGCACAGGATGTGCTCCCCCAGAGAGCGGCGCCCTAGGACGGTGTCCTCCCAGCCACCCAGAAAAGTGTCTTGGCCGTGTGGAGGCAGACATCTGAACACTAACTGGATGTTGAGCTGATTTGTGCTGCCTTTACAAAATACCACAGTCTGGATAGCTTATAAACAACAAAAATTTATTTCTCACAGTTCTGGAGGCTGGGAAGTCCAAGTTCAAGATACCAATGTGGACACAGCCTGGCGAGGGCTCATTTCCTGGTTCATAGCCAGTGCCTTCCCTGGAGCCTCTTTTATGAAGCAATAAATCTATTCACGAAGGCTCTACTCTGATGACTGAAGTACCTCTGAAAGGCCTCCTGGTACTCTCATCTTTGCTGGTTTGGATTTCAGTATATCAATGGGGCAGGGCATAAACATGCAGAGTGTAGCCCTGGGTATGTGGAGCTCTTAGGGAATTATTGTTAATGCTCTAGGGAATATTGCTTAGCTTCCTCATTAAATTTCTAGTAATGTGATGATATAGTAGTATTATAATTATGGTTTTTCTTTAAAGAATCCTTGTCTTTTAGAGATACATACTGACATATTTATGGGTGAAATGTTATAGTAGCTGGGATTTACTTTGAAACAATGTAGGGAGAAGAGAAAGGCAGGGAAAGATGGAAGATTGGCCATAATTGTTGGAGTTGGGAGTTGGATAATTTGGTATTTATTATGCTCTTCAGTCTACTTTGGTGCATGCTTGAAATTTTTCATGGTAAGGTGTTATTTTAAGTGTGTGGAAAAGAAGGTGGAAATAAGGTTATTTTGTTCTTATCCCCTCTGTTCTTAGATTTGCTTTATGATATCCCTTTGCCTCACTCAAAGTCACCTCTGAGGATCTCCTAGTTAGGGAAGACTCCCAAATTACTGGCATCTGCACACCTCTACAACTTCTTAAAGGACCTTCCCTTCAGGTTTCTCAAATACATTTAAAGGGCTTTGAGAACATGCTCCTCCTCTTACTGATTCAGAGGGGGTGGGGACAGCATGAAGTCCTGGAAAAACAGGTCTGCAGTCTGAACTCTGGCTTAGGCTCCCCAGTGAGGAACCACTGCCTCCTCGATGGCAGGTTATAAGAGAAACACTGCCTGTATCCCAGGAGCTGGCGTGAGCACAGTGTGAAAGAAAGATACAGCCCTGGTGCAGTGGCTCAGTTGGTTAGAGCATCATCCTGTATACCAAAAGGTTACGGGTTTGATTCTTGGTCAGGACACATACCTAGGTCCGGGCACACATAAAGGGAGGCAACCCATCGATGCATCAATGTTCTCTCTCACGTTGATGTGCCTCTCTCTCTCTCCCCCACCCTCTCTCCCTCCCTCCTTCCCTCCCTTCCTCACTGAAGGATACGTTTATTGATTTGAGAGAGAGAAATCCCTCCCTTTTTATTGATTTGAGAGAGAGAGAGAAAAATCCCTCCTTTCTTCCCTCCCTTATTCCCTCCCTTTCTCCCTCCCTTTCTCTCTCTCTCTCAAATCAATAAACGTATCATCCACTGAGGGAGGGAGGGAGGGAAAAAGAGAGAGAGAAAGAGGAAAAACGGAAGGAGGGAGGAAAGGAAAGGAAAGAGGAGGAGAGAGAGAAAGAGAGAGAGAGAAAAGGAAGGAAAAAGAAAAGAAAAAGAAAGACAGAAAAAAGAAAGGAAGAGAGAAAGGGAAGAAGGAAAGAAAGTTAAGTAAGTTGCCTAAAGCTGCACGGCTTAGAACGTGGCAGTACTGGGGTCCCAGTTTCCTTTATCGGTCTTCCTGCCTCTTCAGTGTTGCCCATGTGCCAGCAGAGAAGGGCCATTCTCTTGAGGTGCTCCTTGCAGGGTTCCACACTGCAACAAGTACCCAGGCATTGAGTCTGGCTGTGAACATGTACCAGAGCCCAGTGCACTGTCAATATAACCAAAAAGTTTAAATTGGCTTCCAGTGGACACTCCAGCTCACCCAGACATTTTCCCAATCAGGAGACACAGACCATGTATTTATCCTCACAAATTATCATCCCCTCTCTTTCGTGCTTGCTTTTTAGTCAAGGTCAGAGAGAACCAGAAAAATCTACTAAAATGAATGAGTTTTGCTTTCTCAGAAATAGTTCTTACTGCCATGGAAAGCAGCAGAAAAGTTTGCATTACCTTCTACAGGAGTGAGGGAGTGATAGAAGGAAAATAATTAGAAATAAAATTAATGAGTAGAAACAAAGGACATTTTTCTTTCTAATAACCTCACTTTGTCCTTTTTTCTAATCTTAATAAGTCTTTATTCTATACCTATATAAAATCACTGATTAAAATGTACGTTCTAACAATGTAATATTAGCAGCCTGTGGGCTTTGCTGGCTTAATTCTGCTCTGACATGTTACTAATATTTCAGATTCTGGCCACAGGTAAGTGGCAAATGGAGAAAATCACTCAATATATAGGTAAACTTGATGTGATTATAGTATTAAGCCTTTTGCTTGTTATATGATTCAGCAATTATTGGGCTTCGGTGTTTGTTTGTTTTAATTGATTTTAGAGAGAGAGGAAGGTGGGGGAGAGAGAGACAGAAACATCGATTTGTTGTCCCACTTACTCATACATTCATTGGTTGGTTCTTGTATGTGCCCTAACCAAAGAGTGAACCCACAACCTTGGCGTATTGGGACAGCGCTCTAACCAACTGAGCTATCTGGCCAAGGCAACTTTGGTGTTTTTATCTGTCCCTTTGCAATGGGATTTATAATGTGGCCCGGGTCTCTCTCTCACTCTCCAGTGTGCATTCCTTTGAGTGAACCGATGAAGAACTTACTGTTTCTAGGAAACTGCAGAACATGTATAAAGGGCCCATGGACAAAGACAATGGAGGTGGGAAGAGGATTGAATCTGGGAGGCAGGGAATGGGTAGGTCAGTGGAGGGTAATAGGGGAAAAAACGGGGACAACTGTAATTGAACAATTAAAAAAATATTTTTAAAAAAGAAACTTGTTCTCACAAAATGACGCAAGCTGGCGCTGAGACTCTACCAAAGGTCTGCGGTCCTTGGAGTTAGGAATGTTGCAGAGAAAAATCATTCACTCAAAAAATATTTATGGGGCTCCTACTGAGCTAAGCACTAAGTAGTTTATGAGGAACTCAGTGGGACAGTCTCTGTCCTGAAGCGGCACTGACTTTATAGGAGACCGGACACGGCCCTGCGAGGACACACACAACCCCAGGCAGCATTGTCCCAATTCCCGAAGAGCACACCGGGCCGCTGTCCAGGAGCAGGGACACTTGTGAGCAAACTGGGAGATGGGGGACAGGCAGACAACTAACCAGCCCGCTGGGGAAGGGAAGGGCCAGTCCCTACCTGGCCATCAGCATCTGTGAAAGTAGGAACCGCCCACTTTTGTTTTGCTCCAGCATCCCCTCTTTGAAAGCATTTGGGTAATGACAACTTCCATTTCTGCCTTTGGTTGCTGGTTTTAGTGTATTAATTATCTGCTATGTCAAGATATTTTCCCCTGATCCCTCTGAGCTCTTGCCCTTTTTTCCCAGCGGCTGTTTCACGCCTACTCGATAAGTCAAAATAGTTCTGTTGTTTCCATTTCTCCTGTGTCACATGAAAATTAGGCCGTTCCCAACCTTCCTCCCCTCTCTAACTTTTTCCCTTAAGAGAAACTTCTGTGATTACCTTGACCAAGTCCTCTCACCTCAGCGATAGGTGGGTTTGGAGGGAGTGTACTGAAAGGAATGAACTAGTTAAAAAAAAAAAAATTCACTCTGAGCTGGAGAGAAATTCTCTTTTCCTTTTCACTCCACATTTTAGTTACATCTGTGTGAGCAATTTCTAACCCTGAGAGATAATCTCTCCTCGGTGTTTCTTTTGCTTTTTGTAGGAGTCTAACTCTGCATATGTCTTATGTGAGCTCCTTGAAACTAAAGGGCTTTTTTTTTTTTATTCTTAAAACATTAACGGCAAAAGACCCTTAGAGCCATTCAGGCACTCTGCTTATACCCTTGACTCACCAGGATGGCCAGGAGCCCTGCGTAGTTCTGTCTGGTGTCCTCAGGTGGGAGAACAGGGTACTGAAATAGGGAACAGGCCCTTCACTAGACCAAGACCTCCTTGCCTTCAGGGAATGGCACTCAAGCCCAATACTCAGTATATAGTAGGTACACAATAAATAATCATCTAATGGAAAAAACCACTTTCTGGTATGGCAGCAGGTTCAGAGTAAATACATAAATACTTGCTGAAATAACAGAAATTCCTGTATGCCACGGGGAAGAGCTGCAGTGCTCACAGGGCTCGTGTCGTTGAACCTCTGGAAGGCCTTTAGGTTGGACAACGCAGGAAAGCAGCCACTGGCAGGGAGGCAGATGGCTGCTCCAAGTCCTCCAGCCGAGGAGACCAGCACTGTTCTGTGGGAACTTGGACGCTCTGACCTCATGGAAGTTTGCAGGAGTGGGGTGTGGGGGTGCAAACCCAGGGCTTTCTCTGCTCCCTTTGGCGTCCTTACAAAAGCATACAGTTTGTGTGCCAGGCCTCAGCTCTGGCGGCTAGAACAGCCCAGCAATTATCTCCTGATCAAGGGAGGCCGGGATGTGTGTGGAAATCACTTTTAGTAGGAAATATTTCTGTTGGAGAAGCCCATAAGCTGCTGGCTTTCTCTCAAGTGTTCAAAGGATACCAGAGGATGGACAGGCTAATTTAATCATATTAATACAAAATGTGTCCCCAGTGCAGAGGGGAATTTCTTATGATGAATGGCCCATTCCAGAGCTGGAGCTCCCATTCTAGTGCGTGAGTGACACCACTCTCCGTGAGAGCACATGAGTCAGGGTGGGGAGCAAAACTGCTTCTGTCCCGGCCCCAGGATGTGTGCTGTTTGTTTTTCTGGGAAGGTCCTTTATCTCATGCAGACAAGTGTTTCGGTTTTAGGAGAGCAAACACAGCCAAATAAGGACCTAAATGTCCCTTCTTCATGCTTTCCAACAGCCCCCCTCCTCTTGGAGCACTTGTGACAATGGAGTGAAGACCTGGAGTTAAGACCTTAGAAAATATCAGTTCATTTCAGTCCATCACATGAACATCATGAGATGCCCTGAGATCTAGCAGTAGTATCACAGGTTTATCCTGGCCATAAATTTAAAGTTATATTCTTTCTCAATATTATTGCAAACAAAAGATTCCACAAACATTTTTTTTTTAGAATGGCCTAATACAGAGCTGGATACCTGACCAGCAACTCCCAGCGTGGTCACCAACTGGCTGGGTAGGGAAATTCTATCTCCTCATCTGTGCAAAGGGCAGATCAGGTGACCTGATGTCTGAGGCCCCTCGCTAGTTTCAGCTTCCTTCATTCTACAATAATTGATTTTCTTAATTTTTCAAGTGTCTTTTGTTTGGGGGTGTGCGATTGAGAAGTGTGTGTTTCCCACATTTGGGTGGTGTCTTAGCCTGCTGTGTCTCCATCTGTCCTTATTGAGATCACTGTAAAGTGGGCCCCTGACCTTGGAGCTCCAGTTCGTCAACTTACTCAGTGATAGTTACCAGAGGCCTAGGCACTGAGGAATGGTGCACCAGGGAGCAAAACAGTCATGATTCTGCCCTTTTTGGGATCTCATATTTTTATAGGGGACATATTAAATAAAGAAATATACAATTGCAGGTTGTAATATGGTTTATAAAAGATCAATGGGGGTTGACTTAATTTTATTACGGAGGCCAAAAAAGGCAGCTCTGAGTTTGACCTGAGACCTGGAAGAGGAGTTGGCCAAGCAAAGAGTTGTAGAAAGTGTCCTCAGTAGAGAAAAATCAAATGCAAAGAACCTGTGGTGGGGAAGGGCCATACCGACCGGCAGCGCTTAGTGTGTCCAAAGGACTGAAAGAAACCAGTGTGGTTGGATGTACTGGGTGAGGGGAGTGGCATGCGATGAGATAGAGGGGTGGATTCACTAAGATAAAACACTGGCTGCTGGAACAAACTGAAACCGTCAATCATCCAAACAACAGAGACGTTTCCCATGCACGTCAAGGACAAAATGGGTACTCCTGAGCTGCGGACAGCTCTCGTGCAAGCGGGGTGTAAGGGACTGCAGCTTCTCCCGCCTTGTGGCTCTGCCATTTTTAACGAGCTGCTGAGGCTGGCGTGCTTGTCTGCGTGGACGGTTGTGTACAAGAGGGTTTTCTGGGCCCGGACCTGCCTGGGAGTCATGCTCGCACTTCATTTACATTCCATTGGCATGTACCCATCTGCTCCTAGCGCTGTCTCTTCTTTCAGTGATGTCCTTTCAGACCAGGGTCCTTTTCTCCTGCTCTGTTGGCCACCCAGACTTCCCTTCTACCTCCTAGGCCTGGCCTGCCTGGGTGCTCGCCCATCAAGGCTCTGTGGTTTTTTCCTGCTCTGATGCAGAATGCTAATGTACACACTCGCAATGTGGAATTTCCTCGCCTGGTGACAGTCATTCTTGGCTGCAGTGTTTTTGCAGTATCACATCACCTGGGGAGCTTAATAATTACATCATAGTGGGCGTGGAGATGAATCTTCCTGAAATGTGCTCAAAAAAATGTTACTGGTTTCCAATTACCTACAGAAAAAAACCTCTAACTTCTATAGTTAGGGGGAACTGATTCAACTAATCCTTCCCAAACTGCCTTACCCTGTCCCCCTCCAACCCGTCAGGGTGCCCAGCGACTCTCCAGAGTCAAAGCAGACTTGATGAGTTCCTGCTTCATACTGTTCCCCTCTGCCTGGGACGTCACCTCCCTGCCCATTGCCTCTCTGAAGCCTGCAGACCCTTCCGTGCCAGTCCTCACCCCCAGTCTCACCTTTCCAAGAAAGCCTGCCTTCACCACACCAATCAGAAATAAGCTTTCTGTCCCTGGAGTTCTGTCGTACTTACACCCCAAAGTTGTTTGCACAATGGCTTGCAGACTTAAGTGCTCAGAAATGCTTAAATTATTTAAATTATGTCTTACCACTCCTTTGGCATTTGCCACGTGTTGCCTTTTTTTTTTTTTTTTTTTTTTTTTTTTTTTTTTTTTTTTTTTTTTTTTTTTTTTTTTTTTTTTTTTTTTTTTTTTTTTTTTTTTTGGACATTTATCCTTCCAACTTATTCTACACTTGGTGAGTAGAGATACTTCTACTGCATCTAAAACCTGGCACATCTATAAAAAATAATAATTAATTAATGCTTTTCTGTTATTCCTGTGATACCTTACACAGTTCCTTCAACAAAACAAATGTTTAAAACATTCCTGCTGATGTCTTGTTGCTGTTTTAATGGATGCCTCCTTCTACAACGCAAAGCCTTAGTCAGTTAAAGGAGGGGATCTTTTTGGTGGGAATTCCAGCCCCAAAGAGAGACCTTTGGGTGAAATACGGGGTGGGGAGTAGAGATGGCCAGTGACTGTCCAGCCCTCTGGAGGGTTTTCTGGAGTGTTCAGTTACACGTACTCTGCTTTCCTATGTACAGTGCTCCTTTCCCAAAAAAGAGGGTGCAAAGGGTAGGGGTGTTGCCCTGAGCTGGGCAAGGGGTCTGTCTTTTTAATTTTCCATGTTATGAAAATTTTTCATATGCAAACTGTACTAGAACCAAGAGAGAGCACAGAGCAGAGACTGTATTTTCAGAATTTATCCTGGGCCTGAGGGGATTTGACTGCCTGAACCTTTGTAGAGTACCAGCCTCCAGTAACGTGAGCCCCTGATGTGATGGATAGTAGGCTCTCCATTCCACTTCCTAATCTGCCTGAAGATTCTCAACACTCTTATTTGAGTCAGATGAAAAATTCAGTTCTGGGTTTTTTCCCTGATCTTAACTGGTTTTTGTGCAGGTCTTAGAAGTGAGGTGTATCCGCTCACATCATTCCCTGCTGTGAGGACGAACAATACCGTCAGGGGAAAGAGAAGAAGTCGGTAGTGATCCTCAAATTCAGTCGAGATGAGTTCCTCCCGCCTACCTAGGGCTTCAGAATGATGGCAGTGTGACTGGTAGGGAGAGAGGGTCTCCCTGGTCCCGGTTGGCCAGTACGGATTCAGATGCCGCCCCTCCTGTGGGTCATCTCACGTATGTGTGTGAGGTGCCTAACAGCCAGCATTTCCCAGGAAGTGCTTTGGGGGTTATGGACGTGACAGTTCACAAAGGATCTTTAGGGGGAGGACTGACTGAGGCTTCAGGATCTCAGGCTGGCCAGCCATTGGACCCCATAATCAAGCCGCCAGACTCAAATCAGTATATCCAAATTCATGAACATTTAAGGAGGGTACTCTGCAACTGAAGTTTTCAAGTTGATCTGAAGAATTGGTGGCACCTCTTTAAAGACCCCATCTTTGCTGACTGACTCAGGTGTGTTTTCAGTTTTCCTTGGAAAGGGAGATTATGCTCTGAATCCTGGGTTATGTGAGACCCTGATTGGCTAGAAATAGAAAACATCCCTAGTTTCAGCTGTGCTGCTGCCAAGAACTAGGGTCAGCTAGAAAGAGTTGTCTCAAATTTTTGCTGTTTTACCTCTGGCAAGCAGCACCTAGTGGCCCTCATTTCAGTGATTACAGGGTTTGTGTAACATGCTGGGGTTTGGGCCACAGAATCGCAGTGCGGCGGAGGGCTGTCCTTGGCAGCGCACTGGCCAGCTTTAGTTTCTGCACTGAAATTGTGGCCACCGCTGCCCCAGTGTGAGCTCCCAGGGCCTGGAAGGACAGCACCATCATGCTGCCGGGAGAGGCCAGGCCCGCCTGACAGCCATCCCGGGCTGATTCCACGGGTAGAGCCCCCTTTCCAAAGTAAGTATTAAGTTAGCATTATTTCATCCTTATCCAGAAACGTGCTCAGAGCCTAGTCACGTCTTTCCTGCGCACAGGAACATGAGCTGTACGACAGCACAAAAGGAGTGTGGCCTTCCGAGCGGCATTTTGGACCACAGGGTCGTGAAAGCTGGGATTTTGCTAAATGCCGTGTTGCGGGTGGGGAGCCTTTCTCCTTTCATCCCTAGCCAGAACACAGACGACTCAGCCTGGTTCATGCTCATCATCTTAATCACAGGCTAAAGATGAATATTTTTGGTTAGTTTCTCTTTTTTTATATACACAAGTGTCCATTTATAGCGATTTGCTGACGGACTCTACCAATTACTTGAAAAACTTGTATTTAGAGAGAGACAAACTAAAAATGTGAATTCAAAGGATAGCCGTCGTTCTGCATTAGATTAGCGTGCGGTGGGGCAGGACCAGAATGGAAACGGTGGTTGGCACATGAACAGTGATGTCAGAACTGGAAATGATCATCTGTTTTCACTTTAATTGGGAGGATGATTAGAGAAAATACGCACTCGTCTATCTGTCTTTGTTATTGCAAGCTCATTGGGCCCTCGTTCGTGTTTATTGTGGGCATTATACGTAACAAGCCCAGTGATTGCTGTCCCCACAGTCCTTCTTCACTGGCATCCTGTTTGCCACATCGCGGGCTCTCCTTCCCTGCTCTTCCCTGCTCACACTTTCCCTCTCTTTGACAGTACCCATTTCTCCATGGAATATTTCCTGTGGCTGCTGAAGCATTCTTCCAGTCTAACTCCTCCGCGGTCACTGGGAGGCTCCTTCCCCTCTGCTTTGCCCTTCATCTCAGTCTGTATGGTTCTACCACGTGAGCTGGAACAGGAAGATGGGGAGATGAGGCTCCCAGCTTGGGGGGCCGGGACGAGCCAGTGCACGTGGCACACCAGAGAGGAGTTCCTGTGGAAGCTGTCTGTCTGGTGGGCGTCAGACAGTCAGGATTTCTCTTCCTCCTGCGCCTGCTCCTCAGCGGGGCACAGGGCTGGAAGAAGGCAGGGGGACTCATAGGGGCACGGAAAGGTGGTGAAACCAGAAGAACACCTAAACTACAAAAAGGAGGAGGTTTTCATAGGGAGGAAACACATTCAAGGAGACACTGCCCACACCCTGGATCTGTCACACTTCATTCACCTGTCATGTTCGGCCTGTCTTTGAGACCCCAGGTCAGTGGGCACTGCCCTCCTGGACCTTCCCAGGCACTTTGCCCATTCTACTCACTCAGTCACAGATGTATTCTCTACTATTTTAGAATTTGTGATGTTTTCACAAATTATTTTATTATTGCCAGGTGGACTCTGGTTTAATCATTTTGAAGATTTAATATATGGCACCTAGAATGATCAATAAAGTATTTGTTTAATAGGCAAATGAATAATGTAAAAAATGTTTATTCAAGGTACAATTTGAACCAAAGCATGAAAAGACCTTTCATCAACCCATTTCAGATACAAGTGGATTAATTCACCAGGAAAGTCAAGAGTTGCAGATTCACTGAATCCTTGGTTGGGTCAGACATTAACCAGCTGTTGAAGGTCCCTGTAACACAGGCCCATTCTCTGAATACTTATTATGCACAATTCAGTAATGATTAACATTTGAACTCCATCTAGGCTAAGCAGACCACATCAAAGGACTTTTAAAACCCGAACTACGAACTGAATGAGTAGGTGTCAGAGAAACTGACTTTGTAAACTGAAAATCATAAACTTAGGTTCACTTGAAAATGTCATGTGGACTGCATGTATAAAAATTACAGGCATTTTTATTTTTCCCTTGTAGGTAGTAAATACCATCGGTAATATTCCTCCTCACCTTTTTCTGATTAGCTTTATGTCTGGCATATTTTCCTCGATACTCCTGTTTCAGGTTGTAAGGATTTCACCAACAGGAGACAGGATTCTAAATAAGTAGTACGGGTGTAACAGAAAACTTGCAGCAATCAGGTTTAAATCCAGAGAGAAGGGGCAGGATGAATTTAGAGGGGATTTTGAATGGTGTCAGACCTCCCTGTTTTCCCCTTCTCCACAGCTCACACGGCAGAGCTGTGCCGGGCTGAGCGGTGGGAGTGGCCCTGTCAGGCAAAAGGCCGGTGGGCCACTGTAACCAGAACCACAAGCCAGCTCCTCCACACCCTGTGCTGACGTGCTCCCCGGGCCCGCAGGCCCCCTTACTCTCTGCACCGGGGCCCCACAGTGGGGCCTCCAGCAGAGTGCGCTGGCCACTGTCTGTCACCCTGAGATGCATGGAGCCTGAGTGGCCCTCTGGGGACTGCCGACCATGAACCGAGGTGGACGTGGGATAGCTCTGCTTTAAGCTGTTTTATATGGGCAGCTGCATAAAGTTCGTTTGCAGGGAGGAGCATTGCAAGCACAATAGGTTCTGCTGCTGAAGATGGTGATTTTAGATCACTGAAGGTGACAGAAGGCCAAGCAGCCCATGTGAGGCCAGAAGAGCCCAGGGCTGAGCTGTGCTGGGCTCAGGAAGACAGAGTCCAGTATGAAGGTGACTGTGGGGTCAGGCGGTCCCAATGTACAATCGTAATTGGGAATCCCTGTTCTGTTTCACTTAATTTTCACAATTTTGGCCAGACCTGTGGTTTAGCATACAGAATTTAGGTGTTACTGCTACATTTTTTCACATTATTTTTATTCGTTTGTTTTTAAACTACTCTGTTAAGGTATGATGGACATACAAAGAGCTATACATATTTAATGTATACAACTTAATGATGTGGAGATAAACATACATCCATGAAACTGCCACGACAATCTATGCCATGAAGTATCCATCTCCTCCCAAAGTTTCTTCCTGCCCCCTTTGTTTATTATTAGTGTGTGTGTGTGATAAGAACACTTAGCCAGTTTTTAAGTACATGATACAGTATTCATGATACAGTATTGTTAACTGTATACACCAGGCTGTACAATATGTCTCTGGGACTTACACATTTCGTGTGACTGATACTTCATGCCCTTTAACTAATACCTCTACATTTCCTCATCCTGTCTTACCCATAATTTTCTGATACCATCTTCTTCCCTTGGCAGCTGGTTCAGATCTCATGGTCATTACAGAGTTGGGCTGTTGATCACACCTTCACTTAAATGGCTACCAATCAAGATTTCTTTCAGTTGGTCAGTCAGTTTTGTCTGTGTGTCCAATCCTCTAGCAGCTGCTGTGGGAATCAAGAGACCTGCAACCAGGGTTTTCATACTTAGAGTACACAGCAAACTCACCCCCAAAGGGTCTCCTTTCATCCTCACAGTCACCCTGTGAGGTAGGCATTATTTTTACCCCCATTTCACATACAAGGAAGCAGGAATTCAGAGTGGTTCAGTAACTTAATAATATAACAGAAAGATCAGGCCTTGACTTGTGTGGCTCAGTGGATTGAGTGCCAACCTGTGAACCAGAGGGTCGCCAGTTCAATTCCCAGTCAGTACACATGCCTGGGTTGCAGGCCAGGCCCCCAGTGGGGGCCGGGCAAGAGACAACCACACATTGATGTTTCTCTCTCTATCTTTCTCCCTCCCTTCCCTTCTTTCTAAAAATAAATAAAATCTTTTTTAAAAAAAAATAATAGATGCATTCTACAACCTATGAAAATGCACTTTGGTTTCTCTGAGATCCTTTCTAGAACCTGATTCACAGCACAGGGAGTGCTGCTGCGGATTCCTAACAGTTCTCTAATCCCAGCTTTCCAGTCCACAGAGCCATACATACGGCTACTGAGGTTTTTTTCATCGTTGAAAATTAAGCAAAGAGGGTCAGTGAAACATCAACTCAGAGTATGGGAGTTCTAGCCCGTGTTTTTTGGAAACTATTTTTAGAGAAAACTTCTATTTTTAGATTACGAATGATTTTCAAAAACAAGTATCAAGACAACAATGAACACGTTTGCCTCTGGGTATGCAAGTCCTCACCACACAGTGAGATGAGAGGCAGCCATGGCTCGAATCCACAGGTTGGGGCCATGTAAAACCCTGAGCAGACTGGAGATTTGATCCCATGAGCCCTGGTACATCCAACCAGATGTAGCCCAAATGTGCCGTGATCTGGAGTGGGGGAGTTGTGTGCAGGCAGTCAGCAGTGGGGCTCAGACAAGCTGGCACAATAAAGATTCTAGGGACTTGCCCTAGCCAGGTGGCTCAGTTGGTTGAAGCATCGTCCCCTACACCAAAGGGATTCGGGTTCAATTCCTGGTTAGGGCACATTCCTAGGTTGTGGGTTCTATTCCCTATCAGGGTGCAGAATGGAAGACAGCTAATCAATGTTTCTCTCTCACATCAATGTTTCTCCCTCCCTCCCTCCCTTCCTCTCTCTTTCTACCCCCTGCCTGCCCCTTCTCCCTCTTCCTCTCTCTCTAAAATCAATGAAAACATGTCCTCAGGTGAAGATTTAAAACAAAATTTTGTTAAAAAAAATCTAGTGACTTGAACTTCACTTTGAATTGGTGTCCTTTTGTTGGATTGAGCCATGAAGAAATGGTCCACCAATCAAATGTTTAGTGTAAGTAAACCCTGAAACATATTGACTCACATATAAGCCAACAAACTACTTTCAAGAACTTATAACTTAAACACGGAACTTGAAGGTAATTGTGCTAATTAAACCGAAGGCTTACCTATTCATTTTTAAAAAACATGCATAGCCCTGATCAGTGTGGCTTAGTGTGTTGGGCATCATCCCACAAAGAGAAAGGTCACTGGTTTGATTCCCAGTCAGGACACATGCCTGAGTTGCAGGTTCAGTCCTGCTCGGGGTGCTACAGAAGGCAACCAGTCCATTTTTCTCTCACATCAATGTTTCTCTCCCTCCCTTCCCCTCTCTCTTAAAACACAACCAACAAACAAACAAAACATATGTGGCAGGATTCCATTTTAGGAAATACCTTGACAACCAACTGTCTGGAAAAGCTGCGGGGTTTCTTCACTCAGCCTGAGTGAGTGGATTGTGCTGTGAGTAAACAGGCATGCGCCATCAGAGTGCGAAGGTGGCCTCCTACTAGCAGGAAGAACAGGATGGGTCATTAGAGGTAGAATGAAATTTTTAAACTAATCTTTGTAAATTATAAAAGTGATCAAAAACCAAGAGGGCTCAGTGGAAGCAAATGGCAGGCCACTCAACAGAGCAGGAAAGGGACTAACCCCTGAAAGTGGCAAATTGAAGCCTCCACTGTTGATGCCTTTCCCCTCACCCCATTTGACACTGGAACACAGATAGGGGAGCAAATAGAGGTCCTCTCCAAAGCCAGACCAAAGAGGTGATTTGTTTTGGTTTCTGTTTTTTGTTTTTTGTTTTTGCAGATATAATAATTGCTTCTACCTACTTTTCTCCTTTTTGTAAGATCTTGAGTAGGAAGAAAAACCTATATCATACTGATAATAGCTAGCATTTAGTGACAGTTATTGGCAGACATTATTACCTATTTCATAGAGCTATTGTAAGGATTAAATGAGTTAACGTATCTAGAACACTTAATACAGTGTTTTATGTTTGTAAGCAGGTGGCCTGTGCTTACAAGTATTAGCTGTTGTCTTTAATGTTGACCATAGGCTCCTGATATACCAGACCCTCTGCTAAGTGCTCCCTGTGCCTTATCTGATTTGGTGTTCTTATGCTAATTTTATAGGTGGTAAGTTGAGGCATAAGAAAGTTGTCCAAGATTACACAATCGGTAATAATAACATTTATTGCACACTTAATATATACTGGGCATAGTGGCAATACATTTTCATTATACCATCACATTTAGGTCACACAACAATCCTGTTAGAGATGATATTAATCCTCATTTTCCAGATGAGGAAACCTGGGCCCACGGACAGCAGCTAATGCCTAAGTTCACACAGCCAGTGAACAAGAGAGCTGAGATTCGAACCCAAGCCACGTGGCTCCAAAAGTGCGTGCTCTGCACTGCTGTGTGCTGTGGCCTTCTGATAGAGGGGGAGGTGGTCCTTCACATCAGTCCCACAGCCCTGTCCTCATCCCATCGCTAACGTGCCTTCCTTCACAATCACAGCGTTAGCTCTTTCTAAGCCCAGTTCCCCAGCCACACCCAACTCATCCTACTTGAGCAAGATTCCAGGGAGGAAGAACCCAGACCATCTCTTCACCCCTGCACTGGTGCTTGGGATTCCTCGCCACCCTCCCCCGTTTTCTTTAGGCACGAAAAGTTTGTTTTCTATGAAGCGACCTCTTCTTATTTGGAAGCCAGCTAACATGTTCATTTTATTTAAGCTTTGTGCAATTAAATCTCAAGGATTATACACCAAAATATAAACAGCAGCTAATAAATTTACAGGCAATTTTAATTTTCCTATTAATCTTTTTTGTATGTTTTCCAGTGTATTTACAGTAAACAAAGTACATGGTCAGGAAAATTAATATGTTTCATAAAACACAGTTATAGACTGTATTAGACAGTATTTCCGGAGAGTCAGAGGATGCATTGTACAGCCAAGAAACGCATTGAACAGCAGATCAGAGGTGTCCTCAGGCCTTTCTCAGCCCTGTCCCCAGTTGGTGACTCCATCACCTGCCACTGATTAGTGTCTTTTGAATTATATTTTAGTCACAGAGCCTTTTTTCAAACAAAAATGTAGAGAAATACAATGTATTTAGCAAATACTACAGATTCTTCCTTAAGGGTTAAACTGTGCCAACTGAAGTGGAGATGGGGCACCCGGACCCCACCCACTAACTCGCTGTCCCGACCACAGGGCGCTCCCCAGGTGTGTCCAGAGCCTGTTCTGGTCTGGCAAACACAGTTCTGCACCGAAACCACTGACCCACCTCCTTCTGGACATCGGACCTCCTGCAGATTCCCAGAGGTTGTTCAGATCAGGAACTCTGAAAGTTCACTGAGTGTTCTGTAACATGCTGATTTTTTTTTTCATTTGCCCTAAAATTTGCTGATATCCTTTTTCATATCCAAAATCAATGTACATGACTAAGCCATCTTTTAACTGGTTAGTAATGTCCGGCCAGAAAGCCTGTTATCTTAGAGGTGGCTTCCAGCTCAGCAGGAAAAGAGAAAGATATATTTGTTTATGCTTCCATTCAAACTCCCTACTTTTTTTCCCAAAGGTTAACAAATGCATTTCCATTTTTTTCATTCATCAAGCTGATGGATGGAATATTTGGTACTTGTGATTCATGGTCTTGAAACTCTCTGCTCTCTTGACTTCTGTGATGATGTCATGTTCAGCTGCTCTTCTTCCTCATACTATTTTCCTCTTCTCTGCCTCATTTGCTAACAGTTTTTTTTTTCTTTTTTTGGCATTTAGTTCTCTGTCTCTGGGCCACCAATTTCTTCTTGCTTCAGTGACTGGACAGCTAATCCATTTCCAGGGTTCATCGTAGATGGTTCCTAAATAGGACTGTGCTTCAGTCTCTCACACAGGTCCAGTGTTTTAGCTGCAATACGTAGTAGATATTTCCACCTTGAGCTCACATTAATTCTTTAAAGTCAGTATGCCTAACTTCAGAATCATATTAGCACCAATATTTCCTGCCTCAACATCTCTGTTCTGCCAGCAGCAACCCTGTTCTCCCAGTCACCACACCCAAAACCTTGAACTTTTATTATTTTATTTACAACTTTTAGTCCCTAAATATCTTAGATTTTATATTCAAAACTTCTCTTAGGTGTCTCTTTGCTTATTACTGTATTTGGCCATGTATAATAGGCACCCACGTTTGGATCCAGGTTCTCAGGGGAAAAAATCTTCATTTTAATTTTTTAATTCAATTTTTTTACTTGTTTACATTTAGAAACAAAACCAATTATCATAATCCAGGGTATTATTTTGCATATGGATATCATTATTGCTTTCTAGAATTACACTTTTAATGCAGAAGCATAATAAAAGAATCAAAAACATTTGTATAGATACAGAATTAGTACTACCCAAGTATAATGCTCATCCTTATTTTTCCCTCAAAAATTTGGGCAAGAAAGCATACATTATACATGGCAAAATACAGTACTTCATGTCAGAATTTCAGAACACAAAGCTTTCTTACTACACAGTTGTTCATCAATAAATATTTCTTAAATATGTATCTAGTCCAACTCTATCAGAGAAATTCTAAAAGTTTGTTAACATTCTAAGAAATCTCTGCCTCTTACCTCTCATCTTGATAGTCTGTTTCCTACACTGTTAACAATGAAAACACCAGTTGAAGTTAGGATAGCAGTCACCTTGGGGAAAGGAGGGTAGTAACTGGAGGCTGCTGGCGTGGGTTTCTGAAGTCCTAGGAATGTTCTCTTTCTTGAGTGGGCTGGTGTTTACAAGGGAGAATCCACTCTTCACCAAGTGTGATTTGTGCTTATTTCCCTATGAATGTTATTTTAAAATGTTTTTAAAGCAACCTTTGGATTGACACAGAAAAAGAAAGATACTGTTGCTGGTCAAATGATTTTTTTTTTTTAATCTATAGATTCCTTCTAAAAGTTTTACTAGGCAGACAGTTTTAAATCTGAAAGTATCAGGTAGAGGATGTGGAGAAATGGGGACATTACTGGTAGGAGGGCCAATGAGTACGTGTTGTAAAGTTGGAAATGTGTGCACCTTGCAGCTGGGCAGACACATACCCAGGGGAGCTCTTGTACATGTGTGCAAGGAGCTGTAAGCAATATGTTACATAAAATTAAAGCAACCTAAGAGTCATCAACAGGATAAAAAAATGTGTTTTTTATATGGTGAAATTCTCAACAGTTACATATATTATATACACTTAGAATCACAGAGCTCTAAAAATACTATCGTGAATGAAAAACAAATGCAGAATATATAAAGCATAACACACACATACATTTTAAAAGTATAAAACAGTACTATACATTATTCCTTAACACATACGAGTTCTGTCTGGGAAAAGTTCAACCATTGTTAATGCAACGAGAATGGTTTGCATGACATCGGTGTAACCTGGCAGCCAAGGAGAGTGGACTGGAATGCATGCGTATGAACAATGATGACCTCACTGTACTAGTCAGTGGGGGTGGTAGACGCATTGAGTGAGCATGTGTCCTATGTGGCTATTGCATTCAAAATGACTGAGCAAGTAGAGCAATGAATCTGCATCAAACTTTGCTTTACACTTGAACATTCCTCTGCATAAATGATTCAGATGAGGCAGAAGGCCACAGTTATGAGCAACTGATGATTGGCAGCTTCATCACAGCGTGCCCACTCATGCATCACGTCTCATGCAGAGTTTTTTAGCAAAACAAATCACCCAGGTGACTCAGCCCCTCTATAGCCCAGATTTGGTGCCCTGTGACTTCTGGCTTTTCCCAAAACTAAAATCTCCTTTAAAAGGGAAGAGATTTCATACCCATCGATGAGATTCAGGAAAATATGACGTGGGAGCTGAGGGTGATTGGGAGAATTGTGTGAGGTCCCAAGATGCCCACTGTGAACGGGACTGGGGTATCATTGTCCCATTACAGCGTTTCTTGTGTCTTGTGTCCTTTTGAATAAATGTCTCTATTTTTCATAATACATGGCTGGATACCTTCTGGACAGACCTCATATATACAAGAGGGGATCCCAAAAAATACCAGAATTATCTCCTGGAAGGCAGGCCCCTTGTAGTACAGGCTTCCCTCACTAGGTGAGTGTTCTAGGAACCCATCTGTATCAGTGTACCAGCTGGCATTGTTGTGAGAGGCTGCATTGGGCTTCAGTGAATTTTTTTTTAAGACTCTTTCAGTGTATTTGCCCGTGTTCTGAGGGGTGATTTACAAGCGCACCTGCCCAGACTGTACTGCGTGTGGAGCGGTTTTTGGCTAAAAATGTCCAGAGCCCCACGCCCCACCCTCCCTATTCACCTGATCTCACCCCAAGCAATGTTTCTGTTTCCCTTGATGGAAAAAAATCCACGAAGGTAAGCATTTTGCCAATGTGGAAGAGGTGAAACAAAAAAACGGCAGAAGCACTAAAAGGCATCAAAATCAACAAGTTCAAAACCATTTTAAGCCATGGAAAAAACTTCTCAATAGATGTATTACATCAAACGGAGAGTACTTTGAAGGTGACTGAAGTTTAAACATGTAAGAATAAATACACAATGTTTTATAAATAAACTCCAGGGTTTTGTGGGTCCCCCGCTCACATGTTAAATGGCCGAAGGAGGCGCTGTACACTGGCGTCATGAAGCAGTAGCCCCTGGGTGCGGACGAAGGCACTGGGACTGAGAATGGGAATGAGGGAGCCTGTTACTTCATCTTCATTGTCCTTTTCTTCAATTAAAACAAAAAAAAAGCAAATATGACAAAATGTTAACAGCTGTTCATTCTGGGTGGCAGCTCACAGGGTGTCAGTTGTAGTATTCCTTGTAATTTTCCCATTTAATTTCTTAAAATGAAGAATATTATTGAGATAACATCTTTCATTATTTAGTCTTATTTACTGTTTGGGTATTTTATGTTCCTGTTTGTTTTAAGAAAAATGCATATAAATATAAGTATAGTGAGATAGCTACATTTCCTCTTTTTTTACGTTCACAAAGCAGCCTTGTTTTATTTAACCTGTGTCGGTATGTGAACGCGGCCCTCATACAGAGGTGTGATGAGGGCTCGCAGCCCCACGATGGTCTGAACCTGAAGAACGGGCTTCCTGTGACAGACGTCCTCAGGCACCTCGGCCACTAGAAGCCTCCTTTGTATTGGATCCAAAATAGCCAGAGGCAAACAGAGAAACAAGTCAAAAAGATTTCTTCTTTGGTGCTAATGACTTGTTGGTATGTGATTGTTAAGACTGGAGGTCTGAAACCACCAACAGTAATTGGCTCAGTCTCCGGTATGTCTTCAGACTTGACTTGACCTTGACTTGACGTAAGAATGGGGCCCTGCCCTTTCCAGCATGGACAGTGCTTCCTTCACTGAACCCTGAGCAGCACAGAAGTCCCACTCTGGCAGGGAGGAGGGCACTCTCAAAGTCCTTAGAGATAGGACAGTGGGTGGATGGACCAACCACTGTGGTGAAGTGTGTGCTTTCACACACACGTGGCAAACCGCGACTTAGTCACTGGGTGGGTCGTCTGGCTCACTTCAGAAGTGCCCCCAACATGACTGCTGTGGCCATGTTTGAGTGGACTTAACACAGACTGAATACGGTAGAGTTGGGCCCTGAGTTGAGGCTGTTAAACAGACAGGAAGGAGTGAGGTGGGGGACATCCATCCTTGCCCTCCAATGTCTCCCACCGTAGTAAAGCTCAGGTCTCTCTGGACCTTACCCCTCCTCCCCACAAGCAGGTGAAGGAGGGATTTATCCAGAAGAAGGAGCTAAGCTTGCTCGATTCAGACCCTTGTGTCTGTTGAAGTCTGGAGCCAGCCTGTCCCCAGGCTCTGCAGAGGCACTTGGTCTGCCCTGAGCTGTGCTCTGCGAGAGCCTGGTGTGCATCCCGCTGGGTCAGTGGTGGGCGGCTCAGGCTTTCTAAGTCAAGCTCAGTCATGAGCAAGTCCTCTCTGTCCTAGATCTGAAACTGTCTTCTCTCCATTCACGTTTATCAGTAGCAAAAGCAATATTTTCATCTTCATCTGTCTGTCCTCTACCTTTCAGTTGGTCCCAAACTCAAAAGGGAATCAGGGGACAGGTATTAATGGTTCTCCTCAAAAAACCTGATTGATCAATTAATATAAGACCTCAAGATGATAAATGAATGTCATCCACGATACGAGCCAGTAATTTGTGTACCACATTTATTCTTATACCCATAATTATCCTGTCTGAATGGTTAACTGAGCACCGCTCAATTACTTTTGGATTTCACACCTGTGGTTACAAAAATGAATACATATACTATTTATCATGGCATGCTTGACCTCTCATAGCTTGAGATGAACTCCTTTAAAATGTGCATTTTATAGAGCATTATATTATCAATATAGGTATAAGTATACACAGAAAATGTATTTAATTCAGTCATTTAACAGCAAAAGCAAAAACTACCCACCATGCTGTAGCAGAGCACTGTTCTCCATATGGCCAGCTGTGCACTGGCGGAAGGCACTGATTTTAAGGATGAGTTAGTATTCTAAGCTCTTCGGGATTTCCTTTATATTTGTGGTGGTTTATGACTGGTGTTTAATGTAACTATGGCTCTGTTTATACTTAATAGAAGATCCATTTCTGTGGCAGGATATACATTTGCACTCCAGTGATGAATAAAAGCTACTGTTCTGCAAGAAGGAAATAAAATGTTGATTTATAATGTCACATTCCAAGAACAGTGATCTAATTCTCCCAGACTGTTTCTTCCCAGGTCCTGGGAACGGCACAGCTCCAGCAAAGGGTGACTCTTCTCTTCCAGAATATCCAGCCTTCAACACGTCTGTCCACGCCGCAATTAGACACAGAAACTGGAAACTCCTCACGGGCTACCCAGGTAGAACGCTCAGCACTTCCTGAACTGTGACAGCTGCCTTTTGCAGAAAATAACTCTGGGGCTGCTGAATGGAACAGCTGAATAAGGAAGAGGGAGGAGTGGCATGATATACTAAACCTGACCCCCTCCCCACAAAATTGAGAATTAGCGGCAGGAGGAGTAAAAGGACGAAATGCTAGTCTCAGCTTCATGGAAGCCTAAGGAATTAGGATATGTGTGGTTCCTAGGCACCACAAGGGGAATCTCTGCACACATCCTCAACCAGTGGTGTGGCCAGGGGAGGGGGCTGCCTCCCTTGAGCACATTCTCTAAGAGGGACGTCTGTTAAATACTTTTCAGATGTGGCGTGATGGTTAAGGTTATGGTGCAATTACTCAGTGTTGATAATGAGTCTTGGCAATTGTGGCAAGACTACTCTTCATTGTTTGGGACTGCACCACATGTTACAAGACATTTTAGCATCCCTGGCCCCTGACCACTAAGTGCCAGTAGCACCCCCCCACCACTCACACATAACATGCATTCACATTCCTGGACGCCCCTGGTGGTGAAGCAGCGAAATGTCTCATTAAAGCACCGAAGTCAGAGTCTTAGATCCAAACACAGCATCTAGGGCCCCATCTTTTTCATGGGTCCATGTCCACAACCCAGCTCAGCTTTATCCCCTGGGCTCATTTCTCAAAATTAGAAATTGCCTCCATGTCTCTCCTCACTGAACTTGTGTTTCTTTGCCAGGCTGTGGTCACTGGTTCCCACCACCGTCTCAATACAATGTTTCCGAGATACCTGCATCGGACCCACCGACCAAGACCCTCTGGCTCTTTGACATTGAGAAGGACCCAGAAGAAAGGCATGACCTGTCACAGAAATACCCCCACATTGTCAAGCATCTCCTTTCCCGGCTCCAGTTCTACCACAAACACTCAGTGCCCGTGTACTTCCCGGACCAGGACCCCCGCTGCGATCCCAAGGGCACTGGGGCTTGGGGCCCCTGGATGTAGGATTTGGGGCAGCCTCGGGTAGGGGCTGGGAAACCTTTCTGTGGCAGGTGGGGCTTCACACCTTTGCTCATGTGACCCACATCTCACTTGTTCTCCCAACCTGGGTTCACCTGTCCCCTCCCTTGCTCCTAAACCACAATGACGTGTCTCATTTCAACCCCTAGTGCACTTAAGAAGCTGATAAAATCTGGAGCACCCCCACTCACCGTTGGCTGGGGGGTGTCTAAAGGAGAGGGTGATTGGGTTCATCCCCTTTTCCGGAGCTGTGGGACAGCTGGGAACTTGATTGGAAGTGGGAAGTTACTGAGTCCTAGAGGCCGGAGCAGCTGGCTCCTTTTGCCTCACAAGTCAGATGTCTGGTTTCCCTGTGTCAATAGCCAGCTTTTGTTGGAGTGACTCACGTTTCTTGTAACAAATGAAGGGAGTGGACAGTTGTTACTGGTTCTCTTGGTCGGGGGCTCTCCCGTCTGAGAGATCGTGGTCAGGCGTTCCCTGTGAGTAGCCGGCCCTGGTCAGCCCTCGCACACCCACCTCATTGCTTATCCCGTCAGGGAGCGTGAGGCCCGTCTCACTGTTAAGGCCAGTATGGCAATATGCCTGCTCCTTGGTTCTGGTTTTTACAGTAAAGAACTGTGTTTTTGTCCCCGAGTTTTCCCCCAGCCATTGCTCATTTTGTCTAGACTTCCTGCTACCCCCAGCTCTCCTGTTTTTTTTTTTCCCCCTTTTGATTCAGGCGTCCTGTGCCTAAGAAGCTGCTTTGCTTCTCCACTCTGAGCACCGCCGGTGTTTGGAACTCTGCACCCTGCCTTCCTTTTGTCCGTGAACCCAAGTGACAGCCCTGCCTGGAGAAGGTGGCCGGCTGGCTCCGTGAGCGTGCTCGTGGTAGACACGGAGAGGCCTGGGCGAGTGGGGCTTGGGTCTGTGTCATCTGTCTGGTCAGGATATTTCTGGTTACATGGAGTCTGTTACCATGACTGTGACTCTGTCTCATAACGTAGTAAGAGTCGCACCGCTCTTCTCCAGCACTGAGGAAAAACCCAGCAAAGGATGCTGAGTCTCTGAGATGATGGAAGTGGGCAGCCTGATGAGGAAACGGCCCCGTTTGGGAACCAGGGCCGTGGTAAAGCCAGGAAGGCACACCCACGTTCCTCTCCCCCTCTCAGTGTCACTGCTCTCACTGAGGTGCTGGGGTGGGGGAAAGAAGTGCAGTGTGACCTGCCGGCCCTTCCCAGTCCCACGGACGCCCTGTTCACAGGGATCGATCTACATTAGCTCTGAAAAGAGTGACTCAGAGAAGTGTGTGCAAAAACTGTACTCCTGTTTGCATTAGCTCCACCGTTCCATTCGCTGCTTTCACCAGTGCCTGGTACCTCATAGAAGGCACTCGGCTCACTTTTTAAAAAACAAGTGAATGGACAGGAGCACATGAGAAAGTCTCGCACTGTGAGCTGAATACAGGGAGAATATAAATATCTTCCAGCCGTCACTCTTCTGTTCTCATGCCGCCCTCCCAGGCAGGAGCACAGTCCTCGTCTCGTGTCTGGGCAGGCACGGGGTGCGCCACAGTGAAGTCACGGTGTCCACTGGGGCGGGGTGGAATATGCCACCGACGGGACTCTTCTCTTGCCAGTAGTCCTCAGTTCAGTCTATTCTTCGTAGGACACTAGACACTAATACCACCGAACAATATGCTATAGCTCCCGGTATAGCCATCCTTCAGTTGAGCAGCTGTATTTTCTGGTCACTGCTGACTCAGACTGCACTAAAATACGATGGCTGGAAGGGAATGGTGCTGGACCTGGGGGCACGTTACCCACCCGCACCCCCCTCCTGGGTGGGCAGACAGCCAGCCAAACACTGTTGCCTCCCACTCCCAAGCCTGTGGCAGATGTAGGAACTAACTGAGCCCAGGTGTTCCTTCTGGATCCTTCTAATCCATTAATACTGCAGATCGGAGGCTGTGGGCAACCACTCCTCTCTGCTCTCCCTGCCACGCCCCGGCAGCCGCCCCTGGTTCTGGCGCCTGCACTGCTGTGGCCAGTGTGGTGGTTCATCACTCAGTGAGTTTAAGTTTTAGAGACTAATTTTCTGTAAAACGTTTATCTGAGATTTTATTTTACCTGTAATAGAATGCATCTCGTTAGATTTTCTTTTTCTTGCCAGAATGTGGACAGATTCATAGGTTGTCATTAGCAGTATTAATGCTATTTCTTTCTGAATCTGTTTACCTTTAAAGGCGGGATCTGTTTATGTAATTGTTTTTTCTTTGCTACTTTACGGTTGTCCCCCATGTGGGGGACAAAAATAATTAAATGTATCTTTTAGAATGTGTCAGCTGTGCGTGTGGGGTCTCCACCTGGGCGATAAAGAATTTCTGGCACGAGGCAGAGGTGATGGTCCCCTGCGTCATGAATGAACTTAATGTCTCTGAATTGTACCCTTTAAAATGGTTAACATGATCAATTTTAAGTTACATAGATTTTATCGAAATTTTTAAAATGTATTGGCCCATTTTTATTATCTTTCCCAGTCATCTCTTAAAGTGTAAAATCTATTTTTGCCCAAGAGAGTAGCCATGGCTTGTGTAGACTGGTTCATCGTCAGGCTGGGGAAAGGCTGGCCTGCCCACCTGGTGACCGCCCTTAGCAGTTGCTGCGAGCAGGTGTGTTCAGTTGGTGTCCAGGTGGCCCCCACCCCTCTTTCACCTTTGCTCCAGTGCCATTGCCATGGGAGCCAGCCACCAGACGGAACAAAGCGGAGGAGGATGGGGTGACTCAGCTGCCCTGGGCCTGGCCTCAGAGCTTTGTGCCCAGCAGGGGAGGTGATTCACCCACGTAATCGATCGTTGAGGTTAAGGTATTTTATTTAATAATCCTTGTCATTCTTCTAACAATAGAGATAATAATATCTCTGTAACAATTTTTAAAAATACAGACAACTATAAAAGAAAATTAAACAATTCATAAGCCACCCACCTAGAGATAGCCACCATAAACCTTCTTTAAAACCTCTTTAAGAGAATAATGAAGTGGTCCACTTCCCAGACTGGTTTTTTTAAAGATTTTGTTTATTTATTTTTAGAGAGAGGGGAAGGGAGGGAGAAAGTGAGGGAGAGAAACACTGATGTGCAAGAGATACATCAATCGGTTGCTACTTGCACGCCCCGAACCAGGGACCTGGCCCGCCCCCTAAGCATGTGCCCTGACTGGAAATCAAACCGGTGACCTTTTAGTTCACCGGTGACCTGAGTCACACCAGCCTCCCACTCTGCCCGGCTGAGTCATCAATTTAGACTTGGATGGTAGATAAATAAAATGTCACCTCTTCTGGAAATCGTTGTTTTAATCCCATTGATGAAGTGTAGATGTCCCCAGGGTTTTTACTCCACTGAGCCATGATTTCACACACACTCTCACGCACACATTCTCTCTCTCTCCTCCCACCCTCCCTCTTCTCCAGGGGCCTCAGAAGTGGGCTTGGGGCTGAGGAGCCAGCTGGCAAGTAATGCAGCCAGTAAGTAAGCCCCAGCCTCTTGTCCACACCAGGGTCTTGCAGAGCAGGGAGGAGTAAATACACACACACTCCTCCCCTCCTCAGGTAAACAGGACTTACTGTGCTTTTATTTATATTAAGTAAATCAAAGCTGGGACTTGCCCTCTCTGCCATCGTTCTGTAGCCAGGATTGCACTGTGCAGTGGAGGCATGGGCAGCCGTGGCAGCAGGCAGGGGAGGTGCACAGGCAGCCCTGCCCCGGGAGGCTCACCTGCCAGGGAGCCCAGCAGGCAGGGGGTCCTGGCACAGGGTGGAGGGGAGGTGGAAGGGGCTCCCGAGTCAGAGGAAATCCAGCCTAAAGACCCACAAAGGAATTTATTTGCTTTAATTTTTGCTTTATATTTTACAACCCTGAGACTGGTGAGTTCTTTCTATAAAAACGATTCTTAAAACCTTTGATTAGAGGACACTCTGGTTCTGTGAAGCAGCTGTACGGCGTGGAAATGTTACTTGGGGCTTCACAGTAAAGCAGGTGGGTTTTCTTGGTTCTTAAGCCCGTGCCTGATGCAGTTGCTTGGGTTTACTGCATACAGGTGTTGGGAATATGTGGGCCCCGCATCTAGGAGGGCTCCAGGCCGAGGAGAAGGGACCCTCTCGGAGGCACCTGCACATGTTCTGCCACTCTGGTCCGCAGGTCCTTCCTCCCCCCAAAGTCTGGTTGAGCTTCCCTGGCAGCCAGGGCCAGGACGACGCCCCAGCAACCCCACAGCTCCTCAGGGCCCCATGAAGACCTCCACAACTCACAGAGGCCCTGCCACTTCCGGGAGCCTTAACATGGTGCTTTTCCTCAAATTTACCTTCTTTACTAGAATAAGTAATTTTAAGTCATGCTGTTTTATCACCACGGTGAAGGGGAAACTAGTGTCATTGGTAATCATAAAAATACACTGAATCCAAATTGCTCCTAAATTTGAGCTAAGAACTGTTCCTGACCTGGAAGGAAAGGAAGAGCTGAAGAAGGAACACACTTTCTCACTGATTATTGTCACCAGTGCAGGGCTGAGTCTGGGTGATGCTGGTGTGGAGATAAGGAAGCTCCTTCAGGGCAGGCACACCCGCCTTCCTTCAGTACGTGTGCTGGGTGGCGCCTCGCCGTGACTGATAGCTTGACTTGGGGATGTGCTTCTGTCCCCTTTGTGGGCTGTTTCCTCTGAGAAAAACCACAGCTGCACTTCTTGAAGTTTGTTTTGCTCCCCTGCCTGCAGTCCTCGAGGCCTGGGACACACTCGAAATGTGTTCAGTGTATACACACAAGCAGAAACCAGCGTGCACACCCTCTGCAGCTCAGTGGGGAAATCGCTGGGGACACCACCGAAGGAAGAGGCTCGGAATGTCAACAAACAAGTTGGTGGCCATGCAACATATAGAGAAGTGCTTCGAAGAAATAAACACGAAGAGGGGGAAGAGACAACATGGAACTTTCTTGAGTTAAGGAGGTCCCTGACCCTTAAATTCTGGGATTGTAATCTGTGGTTCCCTAGATCATAAAGCTGCTCTCCCGGGAGACTTTAGGTCACCGACGCCTAGAAGTTGCTTCTACTCTTTTGCCTCATCAGCCAGCGCATTCCCCCTAGGTGCCCATGTGGGCCTCATCTGGCCCAAATTCACCACAACCTCTCTGGATATTGTAAATGAGCCCATCAGGTATGCCACATCTTGCTAATTACAGGGATAAGGCAAGGGGCCTTCAAGGAGGACATGCTGTACGCCAGACACTGTTTAACTTATAATGGCTACTGAGCTCTTCACAGTTGTATTTAATCGTTAGGTAAATGGTTCTCACATTTGAGAAATTATGTTGCATGGAGTCATGTAGCCAGGAGAGCTGGAAAGGGAGCCTAGATTGCTCTTAAAAAGCCCCTGTCTCTACTGTGCTCTCCTGCAACCTCCAGTGCTGGGCTTCCTCTCTTCCCTTTGTATTGTGCCTTTAAGGACAGAGGATAATTTTATAGGAAGTCCTGTTCTCACAGCTTGAACTCCGGGAGCCTCCCATGCCCCCTGTGATCTTCAGCCAGGTGGAGGGCCTGGGGTGAGTGGGGGACAGGGAAGTCAGTGGGGAGACAAGTGTAACAGCTTAACCGAGCAGTACCACCTAAAGAGGTAGGAAAATAGAATAAAGAGCTAATTGGGGGCTTAGAAACTTTTAAAAAGCAATTGAAAGTAGTTGGAATTGCTCAGCCTGAAAAGGGTCTTTGTTCATGTTTTTTTTATGAATTTCATAGGAAAATCGCCTGCCCACATCCAGGTCACAGAGGCCGGTGACCACCTGCGCCCCCATTCCCCGTGAACACACAAGCAAGCCCAACCACAGATCTGGAGGGGGAGGGGTGAGGTTTGCAGGTGGGTTCTTAAAGCTCACTGCAGCTTCTCAGGATGATGCTGCTCTGGAAATTTAATGTCTTGTTTTATAACAAGTTGACATCAACCTGTCTTTCATCTTTAATTACAATTAGTTATCATCTTGCAAAATTGTGGAACAGGCCTACTAGATACCCTGACTGTTCTCATTCATACAAAGTCAACAAAACCTCACTCACCTTCTGTGTTTAAGGCTCTGAAATGAAGAGCAACAAACACTTCAGATACCTAGGAGATTCCTTACAGTTCTGTTTGTAATTTCTCTCCAGGGGTCAGGATGGAAGAAGACAATGCAGAGGTTAGCATGTATATGTGCACTTTTCAAAAAAATAAGGAATAATCTTTGTGAGGGTCTCTCCTCGAAGAACAAATAATGACTATGTTTAGGTTCAGAGAATGGAACATTTCCTATAAAGTGTTCCATGGTTAGAGAGCTCTGTATTGGTTAATGGGACCTGGTTAGAGAAATGCTTTGATTTCTATAGTTAAACATTGTTGCCTTAAGTAAAAAAGTTAAGTGGCTGAGCCCTAGGAATTATGCCTACAACTCCTCTTACTGGTTGGGAAGGAAAGACGGCTAACACACAGTCTGGGATGGGGGGGTGGGGGGGCGGGGCGCGCGCCTTCTGAGGTCAGGACCTGGGCTGGTGCTGTGGGGGGCTGCACTGCTCTGGGGTTTTAGACTCAGTCACCCCAAAGATGACCCCTCTGCAAACCCAAGGTCTAGCCATCCACCCCCAGTGAGAAAAAACACCTTCTCGCGACAGGGATGGCAGAAAGAAATGAGCAGTTGGTGCCGTTAGACTCTCTTCCTCTGTCACTAAGGCTTAATACCATCAGAAACTAGAACTTGACCTTCCTTTTATCAGTATGTATTGTTACACAGTTTTGCTCATTGACAGGCTTTAAAATGTTACATTATTTTGTATTCCTTTCCGTGCCAGGAGATTGAACTTTTCCATACATTTCTTGGCCCCTACAGCTCTTCTTCGAGTGGACTGGTCAGTCCCATTCCCCTCTGCAGTCTCGAAGGCATCTAGCAGGAGTGGGAGGGTGTGGAGCAGGAGCCCCAGCTGCTGAGGGTAGTGCGGGAAAAGCCCAGCCTTTGTTTGGACTTGAACCATCATCTCAGCTGGGCAGCCAGTCCTCCCTTCCAGGAGGTGTTTTTGGATGGTTAATTGTCTCTGCTTTAATTCAGTCTTTGGAACTGTGTCAAAAGGCAGGGAAAAGTAAAGAGATGGAGAAGGTCAAGGTCCTTTTCCTTTCTTATGGGCAGAGCCAAACTGAGACTTGTGAGCTCTCTGGGAAGGCTAACAATTCAGCGCTCCTTCAAAGTGATGTTCCTGTCTTACTGGAATATTAGCATTGTGCTAGGAGCCCTGGGGGAGGGGCAGGGGAGCCTGGAGGGGGAAAGCAGCTGCCTGGTCACTCCCCTGTGGTCCCAAACTGAGCAAGTCTGGCCCCAGCTGGCACTGAGGCACACCCCACTTGGCCAAGCAAGAACCCTGCAGGTAAGTGACTCACCCTCCTTAGTGGCAGTTTAACAACCACTTGCTTCTTACCTTGGGGTGATCTGACCTTCAGGGGCCCTGTCCTACCCATCCCCACAGGGGAGAGGAGTGAGGATGGCTGCAGCTGCCCCTCCCTGGTAACAGTGCTCTTATGACCCTGGGCCGTTACTGCCTGACCCTCTGACAAAACCCCTACAGCCTCTTTCCTCTTGAACCCCCTCAGAAGGAGGTCATCGCTTCTATAAATAACTGATTGTAACTGACCACTTTCACTCAACTTTTAGCCTTTCCTTCTCCACTATGAATAATCCCAGTGCCTTTCATCTGACTTCCTGCCGGTCTTCCAGCCAGTCTGCCAGCACTCTCAGTTTCAGGCTGTAACACAGGCTAGTCCCTTTGCATAGCTCCCTTCTTCTCTTCTGCTCTTGGCTGGACTAGCTCACCCTTCAGGTCCAAACTGGAAGGTGCCCTCCCCCGGGAAGGTTTCCCTGACCCTGAACCGGAACGCCCTTCCTGACTTGCACATCTCTGCTGCGAGCAGAGACCACACTGTCTTGTTATTCGTGTACAAATGACCGTCTTTCCCACCAAGCGGAAGTCTCACGTCTGGTTTGTTTAATGGATATCTCTGTCTCAGAGAACAGGGCTTGGCACTTAAACAATACTTGTTGGAGAAATATTCCATTTGTTGAATTCAAAGAACTACCTTCTGATTTCAAGATGACAGCTGAGTCCCTGATTTCAAAGTCTGGCCCTTGTTCCCATCCCTTCCATCCTACCTGCAGACCCTGGTGACATGGCCTCCACAGCAGCCCCGCCCTGCCGCCTGCTCAGGGAGCAGGTGTCCCAGAGCTTGGCTATCTTCAAAGGGCTTGTCTGTGTCAGCTGGAAGGGCCTCAGCGCCTTTGTGCAGTCTGGGTGAGCGTTACACTCTCCAGACGCCTCAGGCCGGTTGTGTTTGCTGTGGGATCTCCTCCAAGGTATCAGCTGATGGCTGCAACCCCCTTTCATGGCCTCAGATTTGCACAGACTCAGACTTTTCCCTCTTCATCTCCCAATCCTTTCCCAAGGTTCCCCCCATTCACTTGTTCAACTTTTGTACAAATGCTTCTCCATGTGCAACTTTTCCTACAGAAAACTGGCTTCTTGCCTTACGCTTCGTGCTGAGCTACGTCTTGCAAGTGCCAAGGACAAGCTGCAAAGGGCGGACAGCATGTTTCCTGATACTCATTAATTATGGATTCATATTTACTGGGGCTTTTCTCCTGCCACAGAATGGGCGTCTGTGGGGTTTTGGTGCAGATACAATGGAGATTAACTAGGAGTTGCATTAGTTTCTTTAAGGAAAGTGGAATTGGAAATTTTTTTTTTTTTTTCTTTTTAAGATTTATTTATTTATTTATTTATTTATTTTTAAAGATTTTATTTATTTATTTTTAGAGAGGGAAGGGAGAGGGAGAGAAAGAGAGAGAAACATCAATGTGCGGTTGCTGGGGGACATGGCCTGCAACCTAGGCATGTGCCCTGACTGGGAATCGAACCTGCGATGCCTGGTTCGCAGCCCGAGCTCAATCCACTGAGCTACGCCAGCCAGGGCTTGGAAATTTTTTTTAATTGAATTTATTGGGGCAACACTGTTTAGCAAAATTATACAGACTTCAGGTGCACAGTTCCACAGCACGTCATCTGTGCACTGTACTGCGTTTACACCTCCCCAAGTCGGGTCTCTGTCCATCCCCATCAGTCTCCCCATACCCTCCTCCCCCTCCCCCTCCACCCCCAGCAGTCACCGCACTATTGTCCACATCCACGAATTTTTCCTCTTTTTTCTTTTTTGCTCAATCTTTCCACCCCTTCAGTGCCCCCCAACCGCAACAGCTGTCAACCGGCTCTCCATCTATGAGTCTGTCTCTATTTTGATTGTTAGTTCATTATGTTCATTAGATTCCACTTATAAGTGAAATCATATGGTATTTGTCTTTCTCTGACTGGCTTATTTCATTTAGCATGATGCTCTCCAGGTCCATCCATGCTGTCACAAAGGGTAAGATTTCCTTCCTTTTTATGGCCAAGTAGCATTCAGTTGTATAAATGCACCACAGCTTTTTTATCCACTCATCTACTGATGGACACTTGGTCTGCTTCCATATCTTTGCAATGGTAAATAACACTGCAATGAACAGGGGCACTTATGTTCTTTCAAGTCAGTGTTTTATGGTTTCTTTGGATGTATTCCTAGAAGTAGGATTACTGGGTCACACAGTACTATTTTTAACTTTTTGAGGAAACTCCATACTGCCTCCACAGTGGCTGTACCAGTATGCATTCCCACCAACAGTGCACAGAGGTTCCCTTTTCTCCACATCCTCACCGGCATTTGTTTGTTGATTTATTGATGATAGAAATTCTGACAGATGTGAGGCAATATCTCATTGTGGTTTTAATTTGCATCTCTCTGATGGTTAGTGATGTTGAGCATCTTTCCCTATGTCTGTTGGTCATCTATTCAGGAACTTTGCCCATTTTTTAATTGGATTTTTTTTGGGGGGGTGTTGAGGTTTATAAGTTCTTCATGAACTTCAGATATTAACCCCTTATCAGGTGTATTATTGGCAAATATGTTCTCCCATCAAGTGGGTTGTCTTTTCATTTTGTTGACGGTTTTCTTTGCTGTGCAAAAACTTTTCAGTGTGCTGTAGTCACGTTTGATTATTTTTTCTTTTGTTCCCCTTGCCCAAGCAGATATATCAGAAAACATATTGCTACAAGAAATGTCCAGGATTTTACTGCCTATGTTTTCTTCTAGGATTCATGTGGTTGCAAGTCTAACGCTAAAGTCTTTAATCCATTTGCAGTTCGTCTTTGTGTGTAATGTAAGAAGGTGGTCTGGTTTCTTTGTCTTGTACATATACTTCCAAGTTTCCCAGCACCATTTCTTAAATAGACTATCTTTATCCTATTGTATGTTCTTGCCTCTTTTGTCAAATATTAACTAACCATCAAGGCCATTTTCCTGCCTGTCTCATTGCTCCCTTCCCAGTTCAGGACATGCTTATGAAAAGGACTGGTGGTTGCTTCTTTCTTTCCTTAGTGTGACTGAGAGTGGGGAATGGCCTCAAAGCATAACAGGACATTAAGTGGGACGTTCTGCTTCTATAGGTAGGGGACTCAGAAGGATTTGGTGATGCTGGCAGAACCTCCATCTAAAGAGGGCAAGTACTGGGTTAGAGGTGGTAGGTCTAGGAGGAGGTCATTTCTGGAAATGCTTGCCTAAAGGAGATCGATTTTGCAAAATGACTCAAGGCCTGGCAAGTCCTTGATGCTAAATAGTCTGCCATCTTATAAAGGTGCTTGTAGTCCCCTTAAAGTACAGGATCAAATAGCTGTCTTGCAGATGAAAACAGTTTCTGTGCCGTGTCAGAGCGTAGCCTGCCCACATGGGCCCAGAGTCCAACTGGTCTTGGTGCCTGCCCCATCCTCCCTTTCAGACTATGGGGGAGAAAGAAACTTTCCTCTACCCTCAAAGTTCTTTTGATTGATCCAATAATCAAATAAGCATGAGACAGACTCTGGTTTCTCTTTAGATCATATAAATCTTTTGCCTGTTACAAATAAACATGAGACAGATTAGCAAGAGAAAATGACCAAATTTAATGACCAAATGTAATGACCACATTGCATACACATGTATGGGAACCCTGCATATGTGAGAGTCAGAGACCCCACGTGTTGTACATGAGAGGTTCAGAGGAAATGAGGTGTATATGACATTCTGAGGTAAGGATCGCCTTGGGGCTTCAGAGGGGAGTAAGGTCATTGAAGAATGATTAAAAAAAAAAACAAAACAGAAGTTTGCCCTGCCCTTTGGATAGGTAAAAAAAAAAAAAAAGGTTATCTCTGATAATCTCTTATTATGGGGCAAGGCCCCTAATTCAAGTTCTTCTAGGTAGTTAAGGAAGAAGGGGACAGGCATTTCTCTTGAGCCCCTAGGCCCTTGGTTACCTTTGGCTCAAAACAATCCACAGACCGTGAGGGCACATTTTGGGGTGACTTGTTCTGAACCCCTGTGAGGCCCTCCCAGTCCCTTCCCAGTTCTGTGACTCAGCATAAGCCCCCTCCATCCCAGGTCACCCTTGCCTCCCGTGAACTCTCTGCCAGCCCCAGCCAGTCCTTCCCTCCCTGTCAGCTGAGAAGCAGCTAGGGTACAGCTCCCTCTGGGTGCTGGCAGAGGCTCCTGGTTGCCTCAGGTTTCAGTATCCAAGCCCCAAAGTTATGAGATAGCATGGGGAAGGGGATGTTGTTATAACACCATGGTGACTGATGAATTTACCCACCACTCACAAATGTGTCCCTATGCAAATACCTCAATTCCAATTAAGCCAGTCTTCTACCTAGCCAGCCACCTCATCCTCCGCATCAGCGGTCCTGCAACTGATTTTCCAACGATGCACATGTGCAGAAGTGAGATGCAAATCAAATTCCCTTTCATCAAGTGGGCAGTCAGGTTGGAGAACTGCTCCCTCATGGATGAACCACTCACAAGGAAGGAGCTGGCAGAATGGAGCCCCTAAGGAGGAGAGAGAGGAAATGGACAAGAACACTGATACAGCAGGCTCTTCAAAGGAAGGTGATTTGAATATCAAAGGTGGGAGAGAGGCCCTCAGGAAACTGATGAAACTCTTGAATATTTTTGCAAAGAGATTCTTCTTTATCTTCTTGTCCTTGATGTAAAATGAAGGAAGACATACTGTGCTATCATATGATTTTTGTCAAACAGCTAATGCCCAAAATACCCACACATTCTTTTTTGTTCATCTAAGCATACACATCATCTATATTTCAAATAGATAAAATATATGTTTTATGATTTTTAGTTTCATTTGAGGGTAAAGTTCCAACCAAACCCCTTTAAGGCATTTTCAGATAAGGTTAGCAGGGGCAGCTATGTGAGGCCAACGGGAGGTCTAAGAAAGCAGAAAGAATATTTTAAGACCAGCTGACAGGATGTGGGAAGGAACGTTTCCTGTTGCCTAGGCTTCCAAGCTGGAGTCAGTGTGTGATGAGGACCCCTACACTCTAAAGAGAAGTGCTAAAGAAATCCCACAGGATGGGAAGGAAAGGCTAGTGGTACCCGAGAGTTCTTTGAAGGGAGTTTGTAAAAGGAGCAAGATTTGCTTTTTCCTTCCTTCCCATGGGGAAGGGATCCAGTGACCCAAAGCAAGAAAAGGGGGCCAAGAGAACCTCAGGGCTGGTGGGGGGAGGGTCTTGCAAGAAGGGGAGACAAATTAGCCTCTCAACAAACTGGCCTCTCATTTTGTAGACTGGAGCTTATATTTCAGACTGCTCAGAGCTACTACCAGAGCAGAGAATGCCATGTGTCCTGGGAGAGCTTGCCATGGCTGTCCTGGATTTGGGGAGGAGGGGGTGGGGCATGAAGACTGGCTCGTGGCTCTCAGGGGTTTCTAAAAGCAAGAGGGCAGCTGAAGCTGGGTGGCCGGGGAAGGGAGGGCATGGCAACTGGGATAGTAAGATGCATCTCTGCCATTTGAAAGGCTGTGGGTGAGTAGATTCCCATGGGCCAGTGTTGGCCAGCGGGCTACCTTCTGGGGCAGGGGGTCCCAGCAGAGCAAGACCAGATCAGCTGGAGAGTGCATCGTCCTGGTGCAGTGTGGGAAGTACTTGTAGTGGGAACAGGGGAGGAGATCTCAAGAGTGACATTAATAAGTCAGTCAAAGACTCCAGACACCCAGTCAAAAGCCACGAACCACATGCGTTGAGCATAACGGCCTCTGTCCCTTCACCCTCATCTTTCCTCATCTACTCAGTATTAGAGGATCCTGAAGAAGGCTGGAGAGTGGTCAGGGGGGAGGAGTGGGGAGTGGAGAAGGCAAATCAAGAAGAATGGAAGAATAAGCCATGCCCCTTTCCCCTCTGAAGGTTCTTACAGAGATGGATGGAGGGAAGAAACTTTAAGTTAGATGTGAGGTTCAAGTTTGGGTTTAGATTGGAGCTTTTAATATCACCCAAAAGGTACTCTTCTGATATCTGAAAGTGTCGAGGTTTTGAGATTCGCCTGAAGAAATCACCGAAGAACGAGAAAGGAGAGTCAGACAGAACTCATGTGAAGACAGTGGTAAGAGAAAGAAACTAAACTGAATCTTACCAAGCTAAGTTTGCTCAATAAACTGGGGACACAGGTTTGAGAAAGATTAATGTTCCAATTTGCAACGGGAGAGATTCCACCTCACACGTGCACGTACTCTCGGACTCCCGTACCCGAGGCAGAGCTCCTGCTCTCAGAGAACACACAGCTGGGGGGAAGCTGGGCAGCAGTGAGCACCCGCTGTATGTGCTGGGAAAGTGCAGGGCACCGTGTGGAGGCAGTGGAGGGCCACCAGCCCCATCTTGGGGGCCAGGGAAGACATTCAACGAGGTGACATTTTGGCTACATTTGTATGGAAAATTAAGACCTGACCAGACCAAAGGAGAGGTAGGAGGTAGGGAAAGACAGAAGGGGAAAGGGCCAAAGAAAGGAGGAAACTGGGGAGTGTCGATGAATTGACTTGAAGGGTATTGACCATTTAAGTAGATGTGAGCCGGTGGGTCAGGAGCCCTGACTGTGTGCTCAGGATGGTAATTTGGCGCCAACCCCATGTGCAGAATTTGGAGCTCTGTGGGCAGATTAGTCTCTTAGGACAAGGGCATATACAGGGTTGGGCAAAAGTAGGTTTATACTTGTCCGTGTGGGAAATGATAAAATAATTAATAGATAATAATACAAGAATAAACTCTGTGTTTTATGAACTCATGAAGGTAAACCTACTTTTGCCCACCACATAGAGAAGACAGAGGCTGCGGATACAAGCTGGTGAGATCAGGAAGCACTTGAGAATGCCCGCGCCTAGGCCTCCTACACCTAAACCTGGTGCTAGAACTCAGAGGCCGGTGAGCTGACACAGACTGTAGCCAGGCAGAGGAAGCCCCGAGGAAGGAGGAACCCTAGCCCTGGTGCACTGGGTGTTGCTGATGGAGCCAGACGGACTCTCCGGCCTGCAGGAGGCAGATGTAACTTAGACCCAGCGGACTCGGTGGCCACCTGTCGTCTTAAGCCCAGATGCAAGTCTGGGCTCTGTCTTATCCTTTTTATGGAAAGGCAGGGTAAACCCTAGAGAAAGCAGGCAAAAGCTGATAAGGAAACAAAGCGGGGGTTGTTCCGGTGCCTGCAGTGTTGCCGATGGCAGCTGCCCTGGAGGACCTGTGTTTCCCTGCTGCAGAGGGTGGAGGGCCCGGCTGACTCACCACACCAGAGGCTTGGTGAGATAAGAACCCCACAGGAGGTTCCAAGAGGAAGAAAGCACCAACTCCAAACTCTTCTGGCTCAAAAAAGGGCTTTGACTGTGAACTACATGGCAACCGGTTTCCCAGTAAGAATTGCAGAACCATCAGTGCCCCTAGAGCAGGGGTGTCAAATTCATTTTCACCGTTGCCACCAGGTAGAAACAAGGTGGAGGGCCGGATTCGGCCCGTAGACCATGTGTTTGCCACCTGTGCCCTAGAAGACATGAGGATTCCCAATGTTGGAGAAAGGGCTAGAGGAAGAAAAATGAACAGCAGCTGGAGAGGTGGGAGAAACCGCAGAAGAGTGTGTTCCCATAGAAGCTGAGGGAAGAGAGTTTAGGAAGTTGGTTAAGAGAAGAACAAAACTGCCCACTGGATACGGTGGGAGGTGGTCACTGGTCACCTTGCCAAAACCATTTCCAGTGCAGTGATGGAGTCAGGAACCCGGCTGCTGTGTGCTTGGATGTGAACATGACGTAAGCAACTGGAGGGAGCGCGTAGAGATGGCCCGTTCCAGAAGACCAACCACTAAAAAGACAGTAGTGTGAGAAACAAGAGGTATAGGGGTATAAGGGCATGAGAGAAGGTTTTTCTCTCTCTCTTTTTTTTTTTAATGTCAGGAGAACTTTAGAGCATGTTTGAATCATGATGTGGAGAGGCCAGGAAAGGCTGAAGAGGTGAATGAATAATGCACAACTGAGTGGAGCAGGAACTCAGAGAGCAGGAAGGATGGAACCAGAAGGGCCCAGTGCTGCACAGGATGGGGATTCGCCTGGGGTGAGAACAGACGGTTTCACCAGGCTGGGGAGGGAGTAGAGCCGTAGCGGGGGATGGAGGTAAGTGGTAATGGTGGGGCAGAAAGGTTGAAGTTTGTTTGCTGTCCTCGTGGGTAATAAGGATGATGAATGACATAAAAGCACTTTACAGTTTCAACATATTTGCATAAATATTTCATCGAATCCTCAAATCAAGCAAGTACGTCCTCTGGTCTGTTCCAAACCTGGGTGCACACCCCAGGTTCCCCTTACTCCTGGCCACCCTGAGTGGGTGTTCCCCCTCCTGCAGCCCCACACACCTGGAACTCACACTGATCTTCCTGCATGCATTGGCCCAAGCCAGCGCCCTACAGCCGCTACCATGGAGGGGACCCAAACAACAGTGGGCTCTTTTCTACCTTGTCACTGTGCCACCACCTTCCCTGCCATCCAGTGGCAACTGGCTCCAACATGGCTGGCCAGCATCCCTGTTCTGGCCTGTCACAAAAAAGGACATTGATCAAAGGCCACATCTGTGTCAGATGCATGGTCTCCCCCCTTGGCTACCACCAAGGAATATCCCCTAACGAAGGTGGGGGGGGGGGGTGCACCTCCTCGATTCCGGCTGGAACTGGCCCCGGGCCTCTCCCCTAGACCTTTTTGTCCTCAGGTGGCACCACAGCGACACGTCTCTTGAAATCTTGAAATCTCTTGCCAATTGGTTTGTGAATGATAGAGGGGAGAAGGGCAGGCTTGTGTCTGAAAGAAATGAGACAGGCAGAAAATCGCACTGGATCAAGGAAGCAAACCTGTGACTATCCAGTCGGGAGATGTCTGCTTTCTGGCAAGCCAGTTTTGAAGGCTGTTCTGAAAGAGGAATTTTGAAAAGCTTTGAGCAATAATGATATCATTTGACTAAGACATTTTTCTCAGGACCAGCATTTATTTGGGTTATGTATTCTAATGGCGTTTGTTTAAAAGGTTCATTACTTTATGGTCTTAGCCTACACAGTCCTTCCAGCAGTGCTCTGTGAGAACGAAAGATACTCCTTTCAGTGTGGATCCAGCAGCCAACTTTGTGCCAAGTATCTTTAAACTTTCCAGTCCAAAAGAATATTGAGGCTTTTGACATTGTGAATCAACAGTGTGGTTAAAGGTCAGAGGTTTGAAAAATTCGACTTGGTTTAGCTTTGACTTGTCCGTTTAAGAGGCAGCCCTCGTTGGCCCCAGAGTGAAGGTGAGACCGCTGAGGTTGAGAGGGCAGCTCCAGAGAGGGAAACCACCTTGTTTGGGAGGCAGCTGTTTACTGGGCGCTGTGCTTTAACGTAAACCAAACAGACTCACCGTGTGTTGGATGAACAATAAAGTACAAACTGGCACCCCGCTTCTGCTCAAGGTCACTGTTCCGACTGCCCAGGACAGTACTCCAGGAAACTGTCTGGCCTCTCCCCGTAATCTCCCACCTTTCTTTCGTTTCCCATCCATTTCAGGGGCCACTGCAGTGGGTTCTTTGTCCTTGTCCCAGGCTCCTTGCGAAGTGCACTGGACCCTGAACTGAGCTTCCCTGGCCTTGACCCGTGGTGATGGACACATTCTCTCTGGCTCCTTGCTTTGCGCTGTTGTGGGAAACACGTCTCAGCTCGCCCACCCCTGACGCCCAGCCAGTAACTGCTAGTCTGTGACTCCTGCGTGGACCACAGGGCCACGTGCAACACGTGGGTTGTGGCCAGCAATGAACAAAATATGTCCTTCCAAAAACATTGAGATTGTAGATTGCTCTTTTTTTTTTTTTTTAAGAAGCCTGTCTCCCCAAAGAAGCCCTTCTGAATGCCTTGGTGCTACTGGAGATGTCCCTTGTAGCTGAGTTTTGCAGTAAAAGTCAGCACAGGCTTATTTTACATTTTCTAGGCTCCTAGTGGACAAGAGTTATTGCCGTGTATCAGGGGCTCCTCCCTGGGTTCTACTTCTCTCTGCTCACTGGAAGCCCCCCCAGCTGCAGGGCCCATCTGGACAGGCGGAGGAAAACCAGACACCATCATAGCTCTGGAGGGTCTTACCCCCCTTAATTTTGGAAGAAAAGAAAAACGTTCAGGGTAACAACACAGTTATGTTGTCAGGGTGATTATTTGGCTTCTGGCTAAGTCTTGGTCTCACTGGAGATGCAGAGGTAAAGCCTTGGTTAAAAAAAAAAGTATCTTTTTCTTTCTGTGAACACAACCTGAAAACATACCAGCTGAGCCGGCAGAGTTTTTACCTGACCCCAGTGTAGGTGTTTATGGTATCAGGGAAAGTTTCCCAAGAGGCATTTCAGCTTGGGTGTCCTGTGAATGAACTGGGAAGAATGGAATGGATAGGGCCTGGGTGGAGATGGGCTTTCTGCACTTTAACTGTCCACGTGGAACCAGGACCCTTTGTGGAAAATGGGGAGGTCTGTTTGGGAGGTGGGCCTGGGGGATTGGAAAGAACCTCGCACCTTGACGTGCCCTGGATTGAAGAACAATTTTCTTGGCCTTTAGCCTTGGGGTGCACATGAAGACTGGGCTGACATTTTAGAGAAGGTTCCTGGGGACAATAAGCTTTTCTTCTCCACAGTTATGATGGTAATCATCCAAAACATGAAGCCATAGGGGCTCGGGTGGTCCTGCCCTGACAGCGTAGAGTTAGCAGAATGTTTTTGCTTGCAGCTTCATTAAGCAAGGCTCTTCACTAGGGTGCTTTATTCTATGGCTATTTCCTTTACAGAATCAACATGGAGTGATCCATAAACTTTCCCACTTTTGGTCCAAAATATGTTTAAAAGACTAAAGCTCATTAAGCTGTTTGGCCTCAGAGACCAGTCACATTCCCATGTGACATGTGTAACATCCCTACTCGTCTGCATCCAAGTCTCCGCACACGCGCACAGAGCCCTGTGGAGGGGGTCGGGGTTTCAGGCTGGTGTGCGAAGGCCTGGACGTGGTCCTTGCTCTCAGGAAGCTTCATGAAGGAGACACTGTGAAGCGTTCGTGAACAATTCAGGACAAGATGCCAAAAGAGGAATGATGGGAAGGCCTGGAGAAACGAAGAGACGGCAAAGGGCATGTGTTGCACCAGGCTTCCTGTGTTTACAAGGAAATTGAATCTGTCTCCAGGAGAAAGATCTTGGAAGTTACAGGGAGAAAAAAATTGAGTTCATCCACAAAAAGAACCTCTAAGTTGGGGAAGAACCTACGGAGATTGCTGGAGGCATGCAAGTGGAGATCTGTTAGGGACGCTCTTAGCAGGATTTCAAAAGGATTTTCTACATTGAATAAATGAAATGACCCCCATGAAATAGTGACTGGAGTAGGCCTGTGAAACAGTGGCACAGTGACTTGAGCATAAACCCAGCCTGGACCTCCCAGGGGAGCAGGAGCTGTGCTAGGCCTCAATGGAGCAAAGACCTCAGGACAGGGGGGCCCCTCCCCTCCTGGGTGTTTCTACACCACCTGCCCTGTCCCTGGGAGAGCCCAGCCTACAACAAAGCAGTCTCTGTGGCCACAGAAGCCAGGGACACAGAACTAAGTGCCCAAGATGCATGCGTTCACCATATACTTAAGGTTTGTGCAATTCACCAAATGTACAATTTACCTTAAAAAAAAAACTGGATCATGATATGCAGAGTAAAATGTACTAATATCTGCAACTTAACTTTAAATGCATTTTTAAGAACCGATGGATTGTTGTATGTATACACAATGAAACATTACTTGGCCATAGAAAAGAATGAAATCTTACCTTTTGCAACAGCCTGGATGGACTTAGAGTTTATTATGCTAAGTGAAATAAGTCAGACAGAGAAAGACAAATACCATATGGTTTCATGACATGTGGAATCTAAAGAACAAAATGAGCAAAATGGAAACAGTCTCATAGACACAGAGAACAGACTGCTGGTTGTCAGAAGGGAGGAGGGTTGGGGAATGGGTAAAAAGGTGAGGGGATTAAGAAGTACAAATTGGTAGTTACAGAATAGCCATGGGGAAGTAAATTACAGGGAGTACAGTCAACAGTATCATAATAACCAGGTGTGGGGCCAGGTGGGTACTTGAAATATTGGGGAACCACCCTGTAAAATACATGATTGTCTCAACACTATGCTGTACACCTGAAATGGATACAGAATACTATTGAATGTAAACTGTAATTGAAATTTGTTTAATGAAAAAAAAACAGATTGATGGGTAGATAAGAGATAGATATGCAGTAAAACATAGCAAAATGCTAATTGTAGAATCTAGGTGGTAGGTGCACAGGTATTCACTGTATAATTTTCGACTTTTCTGTATGTTTGAAGTTTTTTATAATAAAATGTTGGAGGGGGAAAAATCCACATGGCTCTATAGAACAGAGCAAATGGCTTTCAGCTTTCACAGACTTGGAGCACCAGGGATTGTAATAATTTAGGTTTATTGAGTTCTCACCGCTCACTAAGCCCTTATGTGAACTGTATCATTTACTGTCCCAACCACCTGTGAAGTGAGTACCCGGCATCCACACTCTGCAGATAGGACAGCTGAGGCACAGAGAGCGTGAAACACCTGCCCAGAGCCACACAGCTGTGTCAGACTGAGGACTGGAACCCAGGTCTGACAGACTCCAGAACCCAGGGCCAGCACATGTGGGTCGCAGATGTGCGGGTCTGGCACAGTGCCTTGGACTGGCTGAAAGCTTGATGTTTGGGGGAAAGTGGGAGGGGTGCCTGCATGCTGGCCCTGCCCTCATCCTCTAATGGGTTTCAGATGCGCTCGGTTCTTTAATTCTTTAATTGTTAGTGGACACCCAGAAAGCATGCCACCTGGGAGTTTTATTCTGGTTTCGTCTTTTTTTTTTTTAAACAAGAAGTTTATTTAAACAAGAAGATACTTTGATTTTAAAGGAAAACTATCTAGTATTCATTCCTTTGAGAGTAATTCATCCCCATTGAAAGACAAATTGTCCTTCATGTAACAGCTACATACAAAAACATTACCATAAAAGTGTCCTTGGTTTTATGATGGCAAATGAAAAACATTAAAATTCTATAATCAAAGAAGGTATGCAAGGATTTTTTATGTTGTTGTTGTTTAACAGTGAGAGCAAAGTAACTTACTGGAATATAAAGATAAGAGCTGAATGAGCATGCCACAGAATGGAGAAAGAAGGTACAGTAAGTCCTCACTTAACATTATCGACAGGTTCTTGGGACTGAGGTGAAACAGTGTGTAACAAAGTTCTACCATAGGCCAATTATATAAACAAGAATCAAGTTCCCGTGACATCTTACCAACATTATAACAAAATGACATTATTTGAGGACCTGCTGTATTTTCACAGAACCAGTAATTTTCCATATTCCATCTCCATATGGTGTCCACTAAAACATACTATTGGCTATTTAGGTTGTTTTTTTTTTAATCCACCATATTTCAACACATGCACCAGTTACTTTATGTACAGTAAGGGGACGGGGAAGGGAAAAATGAAAGCATGGAGAAACTATACTGTAAGACTCAGGATGTGTTGGGTAGAAATTGGGGTTTTCTAGTTGAGTCTGTACTCTTGGTCTGTTGGAACAGACTTCTGGGATAAGGCAGGACGGTCCCTTCTTAGTAGACACTGCTGGAACACATCAACTGTATCTTCATTTTCCATTGCCACCTGTGCAGGTGCATCTGCTTCAGCGATCATCTGCCCATCAAATCGGAATCAGATCTGCCTCACTGACAAACCCTGTCACCTACAGCAGGCTTCCGTCAGCTCACTAGGTGGTAGAAAAATGCCTCTTATTCTTAACTGCACCACAGAACCAGCCTGCCTCGCCACCTTCAAATTAATATCACCATTGTTCTCAGCCGTGACTCCTTCCTTGGGCTTTTTGTCAGCCGTGGTGAGTGCCGAGCCTCCTCAACTTCCCAGAAGAGGCACCGGGCCCCACTGAGTCAGTTCTGTCTCACGTTGCCTCCTCTCGTCCCCATGGAGGTGCTTCCAGTCATTTGGTGGATACGTGAAGTATGGCAACACTCCCAAACCAGGTCTTTAATGTTGTTTTCAGCTGCCTGGGTGTTCTCCCAGTTTGGAAAAAGAAAAAAATCACCAAAAACCAAATACTTGGCCCTGGGAAGGTAGCTCAGGTGGTTACAGCATCCTCCCGATACGCCAAGGTTGTGGGTTCGATCGCCAGTCAGGGCACACACAGGAGTCAAACAATGAATGCATGAGCAAGTGGAACAACAAACCCGTATTTCTCTCTCTCTCTCTCTCTCTCTCTCTCTCAAATCAATAAAAAGGGCAGGCTGGGGATGTTTGCGTCACACAGCTCTCTGATGGCCCTGTGCTAGCCCCTGAGGCCATCTGTTTGGTCCTCATATTAAGCTTGTTTGAATTTCTATTGTTAAGAGGAAGGCAGAAGCTACTTCCAAAATGAGAAAAAAGGCATAAAAACCCAATGGATAGCTTCTCCACTTTCACGCAGTCCAAAGCCCTCTGAGCCCACCACTGCCCTGGGATAGACAGCAGGAAAAAATGATTTTGAAACCCAGATCCAGGGGTAGGAGAGGAATTCCTCAAGGGTAGATCCCTGGGTCTTCTCTGAGCTGACCCCCGATATCCCCAAGGTCAGGCTGTCGGGCTGTCAGGAGGCTGCTACCTGGTGTATGTGCCCTGCAGGGCTCTGAGCCCAGGGCTGCCAGCCAGATCGCTGTTCTGATTTCACTGGGGATGTGTTCAGTATTTAGGCTTTGCTAGACCACAGGACTCTGGGACAGTGGGGGGAGAGGGTTGTGCTGCAGGGACTGGACGCCAGCCTCCCTGTTACAGACTGGGACTGTCCCAGTGTCTTCACACCACTTTCCATGGAAGGTCCAGAGCTGGTCCCGGACCCTGGGGCCTTCAAAGCCAAAGTAATGTGGGCTCAGATGGTAAAGGGTTTAGACATGTTGGAAGGAATATTAGAGATGATCACATCCAATTCTTGCTCTTTAAATTCTGGTAAAATAGACATAACATCAAAGTTATTATTTTAACCATTTTTAAGTGTACAATTCAGTCACATTGAGTTCATTCACAACTTGTATAATCATCACTACCACCCATTTTCGGAACTTGTTCACCGTCTCACACTGAAACTCTGTACCCACCGAACACACAACCCTCTCGAACGATGAAGAAATCAAAGAGGAAGAGGTGGGGCCCACGTCATGTGGCTAGGACAAAGGTCAACAATCTTGGCATCAAGAGCTCTGTTTGCTACACCAGCTGATTTCTTAAAAAGTGATCAAAATAAACACATTGTCGTGGGAGCAACACTTTTGGAAGGATGATGGCAAAGAAGAGTGTGTCTAGAAATAGCAGGCAGGATGACAAGGGACCTGGGACCTGTGTCCCTTATAGGTGGAAGGAATTGGTGATGGGCATTCAGGACAGTTATGGGTGTGGTCTTCAAAGGCTTTAAAATGTAGTTTTGGAAAATAGACTCAACCCACCTGCCTTCCAGAGGCAGGACTGGGAGGGGGGATGCACACAGCAGCAAGGCCATTTCTATGGGAAACATCAAAGAACTCTTTTTTTAAATTGTATTTTTGTCAGAGTAATATATGCAAGTAGTTTTGAAAGTCAAACATAAGGATAACAAAATATAACAGTTCAAATTTAGCCTTACAAGTGTAATAGTTTATAAAGAATATAATCACTATGCTGTACACCTGAAACTAATACAAAATAACATGGAAGGTAAACTGTAATTGACAAATACAGTTTTTAAAAAATTTCGTGGTTACCTATTCACTCTCCTTACCTCCCCATCTCAGGAACTGCTCCTCACAAGCAGCCAGGTCCATTTCTTTTAGGCTTTTTATCCTGTTTTACTTCTCATATTTCAAAATAATATGCTTGACTGCTACTGATTGTTTTAACGTATCTGTTGATATACTGTTTTCGTAAACAAAGATTTTTCTTTTATATGTCTCTTCTTCTTTTTCTGTCCACTCTACCCTCTCAACAATTATTTAATTTTTGGAGGTAAGTTAATATTCAATATTTACATTATGATGATAAAATATGGTTTACTACTAGCTAGGTAATGAATCTGCTTATGTTTCCCTTTTTTCTTTTTTAAAAGATTTTATTTATTTATTTTTAGAGAGAGGAAAGGAGGGAGAAAGATGGGAAGAGAAACATCAATGTGTGGTTACCTCTCGCACACCCCCTACTAGAGGCCGGGCCCACAACCCAGGCATGTGCCCTGACTGGGAATTGAATTGCCTACCCTTTGGTTCACAGGCCCATGCTCAGTCCACTGAGCACCAGCCAGGGCTGTTTCCTTCTTGAATAATGTTTTACTCTTTCATTTTTTTGGACTAAGGAATTGCCTTAGTTTTTAAATGTCTTTATTTTCCATATATCTATTGCTATTTTTTCTAAATGCTCCATAAATTTTTTATTGAAGTATATTTATCATACAATATTATATTTGTTTTAGGTGTGTAATATAGTGATGTGACATTTAAGTACCTTACAAAATGATCACCATGTTAAGTCGTAGTATGATCGATTATATTCCCTGTGCCGTGCATCACATCCCCATGACACTTATTTTATATCTGGAAGCATGTAACTCCTAGTCCACTTCACCTATTCCACCCAAACCCCCAGTCCTCTCCCCTCTGGAGACCATCAGTCTGTTCTCTGATCTAAGAGTATGCTTCTGTTTTGTTTTTGTTTGGTTGGTTTGGTCTTTTTAGACTCTACATGTAAGTTCAATGATATGGTATTTATCCTTCTCTGACTTATTTTACTTAGCACAACACCCTCTAGGTCCATTCATGTTGTCACAAATGGAAAGATTTCATCGTGTTTGCGGCTAATAGTCCATTGTATGTGTATACCACATCTCTTTAACTGTTTGTCTATTGAGGGGCACTTAGGTTGCCCCCATATCTTGGCTACTGTAAATAATGCTGCAGTGAACATGGGGGTGCATACTCATATCATTTTGATTTAGTGTTTTTTGTTTCCTTTGGATAAATACCCAGAACTCAAATTGCTGGGTCATATGGTAGTTCTATTTTTAATCTTTTCAAGGAACATCTATACCATTTTCTATAGTGGTTGCACCAGTCTGCGATCCCACCAACAGTGCTCAAGGGTTCCCTTTCTCCACATCCTCACCAATGCTTGTTTTTGTTGATTTTTTGATAATAGAGATTCTGACAGGTGTGAGGTGATAATCTCATAGTTTTCAAAGAACTTTTTAATACCTCAGCAGCAGACAGTGAGCTCCTGACCTCTGGCAGGGTGGAGCAGATCCTGGGTGACCGCCCGTGCTGGTGGGATGTGGAGGGATTTGCACAGCTGAGAAGGCATCCTTTCTAACTCTGAGATCCCTCACGGGGGTAGGGGATCATGCCTGAGGCTTAGGACCCACCACCTGACCCAGCACAGCTCACACACTCCTGGGCTAGAGTCCGGAAACTGAGTGGGAAGGTGCTGCCAGTTGAAGCGGACGAGGCAGCCAGGGCTGTGTCGGGGACCGGTGTGTTTCAGTCTGGCAAATGTGACTCAGCTCTGCATGGAAAACCTACAGAAGCGAAGTGGTGGGCAGGAGCCAGACCCTCAAACTGAGTTTTCCCATGGGAATCAGGCCTAGAAAATGCATACAGACTGCTACGGCTTGCTCTTGCTAAAAGTCCATCACCTGGTCTAAAACAACAAATGTGTATTATCTATCTTCAAGATAATTTCCAAGGCCTGTGTGAATTTTCCCAAGGACAGAGCTAATCAGCTTGCCATCTTTCCCTTCTGCATGTTATTTTCATTTCCTTGATTATACCTAAAATGTAGACAATAATATTCTATGTAATAAATAATAAATCCTTCTCTGATGTAAAACCCAAGAAAAACAATCAAAGCTTGTCTAGGCAAGGGTCGGCGCACTCTCCCCTTGAGAGAGTAGCCGTGCCACCCCCTTTTCTCCACAGGACTGCTGTCACCTGCACATTTGTTCGCGTCTTCAGTCACAGCAGGCGGACTCTGCTGGCCGGAGTCTGCCACAGGGGCAGTGCCCAGAGTGGTTGGGCTGTGTGTTCTCCCAGCTGCAGGTCATGCTCTATACTGAAACCATGTCGTTGGTTATGCCCTGGAACTTTTCAAACATGAAATAATGAATAAAACATACAGAGTACAACACACAGGGTAAGGGTGACTATTAGGTGCTTTTCAAGAAATGTTTTTGGTTATATTTTGTGTGTGTGTATACACAGTCAATGTAAAATTTTTGTTTACTATGGGTTTAACTTTTTTAAAATTAAAAGTTTAAAAGCCACTATTTAATGCAAAGCATGGAACAGAAATGTCGAGAGTCTTAGAACTGTGTCACAAATTGTTAGAAAGGTCATGTGCCAGGACAGAGAGATGGCAGTCCCTGTCAGGCTGGGCAGCTCTGACCTCTTGCTTTCCTGTGAAGTTCATGTCTGTGGCCAGCAATTGTGCCCAGAGGGCAACCAAGCACACTGACTTGGCTGGGAGCAGCCAAAATCCTCTGCACACCTGAGAAGCAGACAGAATGGCATACCTGACTTTTTGTTAAAGACTTCCCTTCACACTGAGGCACCACGGGTGAAAACGAATTTTGATTCTTAGAGAGTAACCAGGAAGAAACCCTAGAGAGAAAACTCAGGGAACGTGTAGCCACCCCTCTCTCCCACTCCTCACACAGAGCGCAGATACCCACACCTGAGTGCAGGTGTTTTATTTCATCCCTTAAGTCAGGGGCGGTGGTCATCCAGGGACAGGACTGTACGCAGACACTGGTCAGACTCGTCTGGGCCACTAATTGGAAGAGCTGCTAAGAAGTTCTAGAGAGGATGCAAATGAGCAGACGAATCCGAGTCAACACCGCAGAGGCTGCCTATAATGAGGCCAAAGAAAATCAGGTATAACACACACACACAGTTTATAAAACTTAGGAACACTGTTGCCAGTTCTGTGGTGAATTCTCTCTACAATGCATGGTAGTATAATGGGTCTGTTTTTGTCTGTTCAACGTCCCTTCCTGATTCTGACACCAACATCCACTTCCCTCCACTCCCTGTGGATAACTGTTCCTGTCCTGCCACCCAATCCATGGGGTTCCTGTTGGACTCCCAATGACAGTGTCTTGCCCCATCCTCCTGGCTCCAGTGATTGGTCTATGGAGAAGGCAACCGACCTGTGCTGGGCCACTCAGGGTCTTTCCCTAGGACTTATAAATATTAAAGCAACACGCAAGAACTCAGTGTTGCCTACAGGGTTACTAAGCTTGGGAGCTATATGTCAGAGCTGTTTTTGGCCCCGTTTTCCTCCAGCCGTGTAGATGGAGACTCCTGACAGAGTGAAAGAACAAGAAATCCGATGACAGCCATGCCACTTTGGCCAGTTCTATTTCTATTTTGTTTCCCCTACCCCGTTATGTGACTGGGTAAGTAGGGGTGTGAGTGTGGTGGTGGTGGGGATGTTTGTTTGTTGCTTAAGCTAGTGTGAGCTGGTTTTTGTCATTTACACCTGGGAGAGTTGCTTCAGCATATGTACAACGGGTTGGATACAGGATTTAGAGGGAAGACTTGTGTTCAAAGCCTAGAGCCGATTCTTATTAACAGTGTTTTAGATATTTAACTTATCCAAACTTCAATTTCTTCGCCTCTACAGTGAACAAGGTGTTTGTGAGGCTTAAGTGATCCAATTGTGTGAAGGTGCTTTGGATAATAATAAAATGTTGTCTAAATGTTAAAGATGCGTAATTACTAATCCAAGCAGCCTTCTCCTAAAAGGAGTGGGGGTGAGAGTCCGAGTCTCCCTCGGAATCCTCCCAGCCAATCCGCTCTACCAAGGGCACCGCTGTCCTGACCTCTGTCATCACAGATGGTCAGAAAACCCAGGTTCGAATCCTGATGCCGCTCATCTCTAACAGCGTGTTGTTGGGTGGATTCCCTGACTACTCTGAGTTGCAGTTTTATCATCAGTAAAATGGGGTTACTTTAAAAACCCCAACTTGCCCTGGAAAGTTGTTACAGAGTATTCTAGGGTAACATAAGCTTCCTAATGAAGATCCTTAAAACGTGGTTAGCTAAGGAACAAGTGGTTTATTTCTGTCTTGAAGCCACCCAGGACAGATGCTCTGGGTTGGCGGCTGGCTTAGGCACTAAATTTAATAGCAACTTACAGATTTTAAGACCATTGTAACTCAACCAGTGGGGAAGGGGAAAAGGGCGTGAAGGTTGAAACTCCCAGAAAAGCTCCAGCTTGAAGGTGGCACACTGTTGCTCATCTTCCTTTGGTGAAGGTTGTGGGGACTGACCTCACCTGGCTTAGAGGAAGCTGGGAAATGTAGTCCCAGGCTGGATAGCCAAGTTCCAGCTACAACTCTTGCCAGGGAAGAGGGGACAGACAGACTGTGGTGGAGAGCTGCTGCCCAAGGAGTAGATAAGATAATGCATATATTCCCTGACACAGGTAGTACTCGAGTATTAGCCATTTCATCATTAGTAATTCTCTCATGCAACAGGACTTAGGAAAGAAAGCTTTTCCTCAAACGATGCCACAAAATGACTCTTTCTAGGAAAAATGTACTGATCTCATGTTCGTCTTCTGCCAGCTCCCTTTGGCAGCTGGAAGCACATCTCTCAGCCCCTTTCCTCTGAGAGCCTTCATTCCTGGCCCCAGAGAACTTCTAAAACACTACTGAGTGAGAGTCTTGAGGGACAAGCCAGGGAGAAAGTCCAGTTCCATCTGCTCAAATGCCGCACTTACTTATGGGATGAACTGAGAATAGAAGACAATTAAAAGATGACACATGAATGTTAGACGCGCTACACTTTCCAGCCTTGTTTTGGCCACACTACAATGCATGCAGACCAGCGTGGGGACCCTGAGAGTCTATTTCTTGTTAACTCTGGCACTGACTGCCTCCTATTCCGCTGGCAGACTCGTGGGGGCAGGGGTGTGTGGTGGGCGCCGGGGTGTAAGAGGATAGCTGAGATTAATGGGTGGTAGCCCTTCTGAAGCCATAAGTAATGCAGGCCTAAGTCCCATTAGCCATGAAAGTTTGCAGTAGGGAGCTAATGAAGTCTTTAATTATGAAGTCCTAGCTATTTAGTCTTCCAAAGAGGCAGGGTTCCTAATAAATAGCCTGGCTGAGGCCATCAGCAGGGGTGGGCTGTGTTGTGCCGCTGGTCCACTGTGAGTCTGAGAGACCACCCACAGGCCGCATGGCTTGTTCATGACCTCAGCCGATGGGCTGCCAAGGAAACAAACTCCCCACTGCACTTTTCCCAGCCCCCAGCCCCACCCTCTGGCCCTCCCAGGCAGGGGGAGGAATTAGGACTCAGCTAAGGAAAGCCCGCTTGCCCTTAGCTCATCCACAGACATTACCTGGCTCCTTAGCAACTTGTTTTGAGTACCTACGTGAGTAATTAATTTGCAGGTCCACCTATCATCTGTGACTAGGACACCATCTCTTCCACCCTGCTTGTTACGTTTTCCATAACTTGGTTACACTTGCTGGGACCAAGTGCAAGCATTGCTTGGAAAGGAAAAGGAAGAGCAGTAGAAATGACTCTCCTATGTGGAATAGAAAGAAAGCTGGGGGAACCAAGAGGTACTTCTGCACTTTTACAAGAGTGGGTGCAGGCTGGAGATGTTTGGCTGGGAGCACAGGGCAGGACTGGGGGAGCGAAGGAAGGACAACTGAAGGCCAAGCCCACAGACATGCATTGTGAATCCTCCTGGTCACTTGGGCTCAAATTGTTTTACTGAAAGAACCAGAAAACAGAAGCTGGATTGGCTTTCATTTATTTATTTCTAGCCTGTGTGTCTTAGAAAATGAGCTGTTTTCTTCCTCACTTCACTTGTCCAGAGATTTTACAGGGAACTCGGTTAATTGCCTTGTTCCTGACAAGGTTCAGATCCCATATCCAAGAGGCTGCTTCTAGAGGCAGCCACATGTTTTGGTCACCTCAGTGTCCCCTTCCTAATGATTGAAGAGAACTGGTGTCACATTGGGGCAGGTAAACAGGAGAATGCCTTGCCTTCTGAAAACTAAGAGCCAGATAGAACTCACCACGGAATTCCCAGAGAAGTACCAAAACAGAGAGGAAACCTACACCAGAAGTGTGCAAAACCTCTTGTGGGGTATCCATGGAAATGGGAAGAAACAAAGGTAGCAGGCAGCCTCACTTCAGCCTGCAGAGCCAGGCCCAGGGTGAGTCAGAGCTAATAAAAAGTGCTCTGTAATGTCCCTGCACACACTGTTAAGATCCATGCGAGCGGTTTCACTTTGGCCTGGCGCTCCAGAATCCATTCAGATGGTGACTAATTGCAGGAAAGATCCTGGGAAATAGATCAGGAACAGAAAGTGGTTCGTGTCAGTGTGATCATTAAAATTTCATCAGAAGCTGGACGTGACCAGCTACCTTTTGCTGGCATTTTCTGAGAGCAGTTCTAAAAAGCGGTTCCCAGTCTGCCCCACCACGAGCTCTCCTCGAATTCCTAGGTGATATTTTGCGACAACACTGCATGATGGGTCGGGAAGAAGTAGAGCAAAGCAGCTGGTGGGCTGGGGCCTTTTCAGGTGGCGATGTGGAAAGGAAAGCAGCCGAAAGGGTTCAGGCATAAGATAGTTGGTGCAAATCAGAAGTCTTAGCCACAGTGTATACGGTCGACTTCCGTCTCTGGTTCAGGAAGGAATAGTGTACAAGCAAATCATACATTTTCATGCCAGTCAGGCCTTACAAACTAGTAAGTTTGAAACTTGGATTTGAAATATTTCCCCATAGTTCCAGACCCACAGCTCCTTATGTTCAAGGTGTCACCTTAGGTGGCAGCTTCCGGAGCCTTCTATCCATCCAGTCCATGCTGAGGGCAGCGACTCCTGGGGGTCTTGCAGCTCAGCACCTAAATCCACCCAATGTCTGCTTTCACGCTGCTGTGATTGTCGTTCTACATTCGTATCCCCTGCTAGGCAGTAAGCTCAGTGCTGGGTACTCAGTAAGTGTTCTGTGAATACTGAACAAATGAAAACAAATGAACAGTGCTTAAGTTTCCAGCTCTTCCACAGAAACCTACCTATTCAACAGGAAAAAAAAAACAAAACCCCAACTCTTACTTTTTATAAATGATTTCTGTTGTTCTCTCCTCCCGTTCTGATAAAGAGTGAACCCTACGTGTGACCATTCCTAACAGTGCTATAGATTCTCAGGGCTCTGCTGGAAAATGCATTTTGACTTCTATCCAGTAGCTCGGCACATTCAAACCATGTTCATCCTGCTTCTGTGCCCTTCCTGCCTCCCCACCTGCTCTGGCTGGGGTTCCTTCCGGTTCTTCTCTTTACACACCAGCCCGTGCACTTCCTAGAGGTCACAGCAGAAAGAAAGCCACTTACTTACATTCATAAGCACATGCTTGTATCCTGGGGAACATTCCTTAAGCAATGGATTTGTATCCTGGGAACTGCCTCTCTCTCTCTCTCTCTCTTTTTCTCTCTGTCTCACTATTTTTTAGGTATTAAAAAAAGGAAAAATAAAAAGATAATTTTGCATTTTTATGTTTCTCCTGCAATAAAACCATTGAGAATGCTCAGCTCTCAGCCTATTCTCACTCTGCACTCTTACAGTTAGTCAGAAAGAAGCAGCTATTCCCATCCGCTTTGAGAGCATCTACTTCTTATTTTTTTAACACTCTTTCCTTTGTGCATTCCTTGGCATTGCTCTTGCCATCTTGCATTATGCAAACACATGTCTTTCCATCCGAGTTGCCATTAGTTCAGGAAAGCTTTTGCCCTGGCAGTCTGGATTGTGGAGACTTGTATTTACTTAACTGTCAGCTGACGTCGCTGGCAGCTGGACTGAGTCAGGTCAGGGATGGCAAAGGGATAAGCAAGTAAATAGAATGGATGAGAATAAAGACTAGCCTGCCTTGAAGGCAACATCTCTCCCATTTATATTTTTGTGAAAAATATTTACATAGCCAAAATCAAATAAATAATAATATTGAACTGGATGTGCTGTAAATATTTGGGAGGATAGGGTGTGGGGAGAAGGGATATACAGGAAGGGAGGCATGGAAAGGTTTTAAAGAGTTAAATCTAAAGTCAACAGTGTCCAATATTTCAAAATAAAAATTTTGCCCATTTTAATATATAACATTTCATTCATTTCATGCCATCCAAAATATTTTCTAATTTCCATTGTGATTTCTACTTTGACTCAGGAGTTATTTAGCAGCATATTTCTTAATTTTTACATATACAGGGTTTTCTGGTATATTTTTGTTACTGATTTCAACTGCACTGTGGTCAGAGAGCCCATGCTGTGTGACCTCAGTCCTGGAAGTTTGCTGAGACTTGTTTTACGACACGGCACATGATCCAGTTTTCCATGCATGCCTCAAAATAACGCACGCCCTGCAGTTGTTGAGTGCTCCACGCTGTCTGCCAGGATACTTCTCAGTCACGTTGCTGACGTTTCCCATGTCCTCACTGATTTTGGTTGCTTGTCCTATCAGTTACAAAGTAAGTTTATAAAGGAAAAGCCACTCAACTAAAATATCTTTGCCTATTTTTCCATTTAGTTCTGTCATTTTTTTTGCTTTATATTGTTTTGAAGTTATATTTCCTAAGTGGATACCAATTTAGAATCATCCTATCTTCCTAGTATGACACACATTTTATCATGATTGGGTCCCTCTTCACAGATAGTCTCCTGTGTCTGATATTACTTACCTACACCCACGTTTTTCATTGGTGTTTGTACTACATTTCTTTATCCATCTTTTTACTTTTAACATTTTGGTATTCCTAGAGGTATAAATAATTCTTATAAACATGGTTTTATATTTAGTTCAATCTTTGTGTCATTTCATTATACGTAATTACCGCTAGATTCGGGTTTATAATCTCATTAAGTAACTTATTGTCACTCTGACTTAACCTGCATTCTTATTTTCTCTTTTCTTTATTTTGAGTTTTTAAAATTATTATTATTTCATTTTTTTCTACTAGCTTGGCAGTTATATCCTCCTTTGCATACAGATAATAAATGCATTCTTCACAAGTCTAATTTGATTGTTTTTATCCTCTTCCTGAACAAAGTAAGGATCTTAGAGTACTTTAACTCCATTAACGCTCCCCCCTGCTTATATTCCATTGCGGTTGTGGGTTCTAACGCTTATCATTGTCTGATATGTCCATATTCAGTTAAACTAATCTTTTTAATTTTTTCTGATTTCTTCCTGCTTCCTCGGGCTTTCGTCTGGACTCCTTTTCCTTCTGCCTGATCCTTTAGTTAAACTGGCTAGCAACAAATCCTATCAATTTTTGTTTACCTAAAGATGTATTTCCCATTCATTCTAATGTTTTTGCAGTCACCTCTCAGCACTGTAGATGTAACGTCCCACAGCCTTTGCTTCACATTTGCTTTTGTTAGTCAATTGCTGTGTCGTTTTTGTTCGGTTGAATGCTGTTGATATTACAGTCAGGATCTGTGTAAGGACTTTCTCTTTTTCGTCTTCAGTTTTAGAAGTTTACTGTAATGTAATCAGATGTGGTTTTTCTCTTATTTTCTCTTATTTTGGATGGGAAAGATTCATTGAATATGTGGCTTAATATCTTCCATCAGTTTCTGGAAAATTTTCATCAGATATTACTTTTGCTTCATTTTCTCTCTCTTTCTCAAGTCTGTGATTCTTTTTCTAACCTCTTTTACTTATTCTTTCTTACACATTGTCCATTAATCTATCTCTTCGTGACTCGGTCTGAATTGCGAACCATGACCTGCCTGCCATTTTACCAGTTCTCTCTCTGCATGCGCCAGACCCATGTTGAAACCACACCCTGAGCTCTGAGTTACCTTTTCCAGTTCTAAAACGTTCATTTGTCTCTTTCGTGTAGTTTCTAGCTCCTGTCAAAACTACCAGTTTTTCATTTATCTCCTTGAACATACTAAACATTCAATGTGAGACTCCTGAGATTCTTGAATCTAAGGCTCCTGTGGATCTGCTCCCGCAATTGGTTGTTTCTGGTTGTGTTTGTTGGTCTGTTTCCATGTTGCCTTGTCTCCTCACATACCTGGTTATTTTTTACTGTGTGCCCAATGTGGTATTTGCAACTTTGTAGAATTAACTTTAGGTCTATCGTGTTATTTTCCTCCAGGGAGGAGCACCACCAGTTTGCACTATGTCAGTGCAAGTTCAGACTGAGGCTTTTGGAAGATAGTTTACCCTCATCCTAGAGCGATCCCTTTGGGGTCTCAGCTTACATTTCACCAGAGGCTCCCTGGGCACTCTAGCCCAGCACGGCTCTCCAGGGGGCCCTGTAGCCTCTCAGTCATTTCCCTCAGAGCTGGCGAAGGTCCCCAGGGGAAAACACTGCCCTCTATCTCCCTAGGCCTCTAGGCTTCAGTCTGGGAATTCTTCACTATCTTGATCGCTCGCAGATGCCTTCAAGCAGGTGTTTCTAATATTTTGTCCCACTCTCCTGGTTTCCCTAGGTTAGCTGACTGATTTAAATTGACCAGAGCATCATTACTAGAATCTCAGTAATTTTTAAAATGTATGGAATCTACTTAATGGCATCACATCATTACATCACTGGGATTAAAAATGTCTATCTCAGTTCCAGGGTGATTTATTCAGTTTCTATACAAATATTAGAGTATAAATAATATTTTCCCTATATTAGAATCAAGGAAAAAAATTGCTGAAATTTCAATAACAATTTTGAAATTTCTAGTTTTTTTTTCCTTATGCTATCAAGTAAATCAATATAAGACCTCTTGTATTTTATAGTCTTCTACTGTAATTTTTAACTTATTTTGGATATTATCACAGTGCAAAAATATATATATTAATGTAGAATTTCATGCATTTTGGATTGGCCTCGAAAATTCTTTAGGGAAAGTCTGAAAACATTTTTGCCTTGAAAAACTTAGTCTTCAATTTTTTTTCTTTCTATGTGTCTAAGATTTATCTACCTTCCCATGGAGTTATTAGCACGAATTGCTATCTTATTCCAGAATCCCAGGGAAGTCTCTCTTTAAAGGAGCCAGCGCCATGGTCATGAGGCAGCAATAAAGGCAGAATTTAATAAAACAAACAAGCCAATAAACAAAGCAGGCCATAATGTCAGTGAAATCATCCTGATATTAGCATGTGTTGGAGCCTCTGAGTCTCTTGGGATTGACTAATTCCTAGCTCAGCATCTTGTCAAAGCACATTAAAGAGTGTTTTTCACTTGATATGTTTGCCAATGAAATAATCCTATATACTATGCTTCCTTATAACTGCACCATTAAAATTGTATTATAACTTAATAGAGTTTGCTTTAAAAAAACAAAACTTAATCAGTTTATGTAGATTGGAGGATTTGGACTTGACAAGTTTGCCCCCTGTGATCCTCCTGAGGCACGCATATCAGAAGATCCTCTCAAGGAGACAGTGGTGCCCTTCCATCACTGTGGGTCCCTTTCCTTAGAAGAATGAATGACAGTTGTATCTTCCTGAGTGAACTCTTGGTGGAATTATAGCAGAACCATCCCTAGCAAATATACTAGCTGGCCACAGATCTAGTTAAGAATTCTCAGTTGAAGTTGTTTATTCATCTTATTTATAAAACAACAGTTATGGGTACCTCCTGTGTACCAGTCTTGGGAGCAGAGCAATAAAAAGTCATACTTGGCCCTGGCTGGCATAACTCAGTGGATTGAGCGTGGGCTGTGAACCAAAGCATCGCAGGTTCAATTCCCAGTCAGGGCACATGCCTGGGTTGCAGGCCACAGCCCCCAGCAACCGCACATTGATGTTTCTCTCTCTCTCTCTCTTTCTCCCTCCCTTCCCTCTCTGGTGATAAATAAGTAAAATCTTAAAAAAAAAAAAGTCATACTTGGTCCTTGCCTCCTGGGACTTATGTTTTAGTGGAGAAAACATGACAAAAGTTCATAGCAGATAAGCAAGAGAATTGCAAGTTGTGCCATGTAATCAAGGAAATAAGTAGGATGATGGAACAGAGAGAACAGGCTGGAGAGGCCACTTTAGGAAAAGGGAAGGGGGAGTCTGAATAAATCACCTTGGCTCGAGGCGTGAGAACAGGTCAGCCACACAGAGATCTGGGGGAAAGAAGTCCAGGCAGAGGAAACAGCCACTGGTAAAGGGTTTGGTATGGTTGAGGATCGGAAAGGAGGCCGCACCAGACTGTAGAGAGAACAGGAAGAACGGCTGGTTGGAAAGGTGGACAGGAATCCATTTTTTAGGGACTTAGAGACCTTGGTAAAAGTTGTATATGAATCTAACTGTAAATACTTTTTTTAATATACCTGACCAGAGTGACTCAATTATCCTCCCTACAAGGCCAAGGAAGTTTGTCAGGATTGATCTCTCATAAACCGTAGAGAATTATGCCCAGTCACTGAACCCAAAGTCGGGGCCCCAGCATATGGCCCTCGGCTGTGTTCATCACAAAGTGATCGTAACAGTACCTGCCGCCAGTCCGTTCCCCGGGGCCTCTCATCAAGTCTATATAAAAGAATACATGAGAAAATACTTGTTCCATGGACCACTGCACAAATATGAGGTGGTATTCTTTTGTTTTCTGGTGTACTCCCTCTTCTGTAATGATCTTTCAGAGGAATTTCAGAGGGTAAAAAAGCCGTCTGGATGTCACCTCCTGGGTAAAGCAGGGAAAACTGTGCCCACCTACGTGGTTGTAGGAAGGGGCAAGTGAGGCTGCCTGTGTGAATGGGCCGTGCCGAATGCCCCCACCACCACCCCAGGCTGCAGCCGCCTCTTCCCGGGAGGCATGGTTCAGTACCGCATGCTCTGTGCCACCGCCAGTCTCTGCTCTAAAACTTACCTCACCTATGGCCCATGTTCTCATGATTCTTTTTTGTAAGGTGAAGAAGGATGCATTTATGATGTCCCCATCAAGTTATACCAACCAGGTAAAATGGACTAGTTTCCAGAAGACCTAAGTGACAACTTTAATTGTCACTTAGAAATTGACAATTTCAGAAATCATCTTACGGCAGAAGTCATCATAAAGCTAGATATATGTAATTCTGGATTTTTTTTTGGACTCCCCAAATCATGTCAAGCGCACAGCTGCTGATTGTGCCTGTAGGTAGTATTGGCTGTCCCCAGAACATCAGACAAAACCAATACAACAGACGGTTGTGGTTAATGCATCTTCCCTCCCACTTGGGTCTTAACAACCAATTCCAGGCCAGATCTCCCTGATTCACCTGCTCCTTTAACACTCCGCATGCCTAACCCAACATTTTGAGCATTTTCTTCCTTCCTCACCAGGAACCTATACCTAAATTGGCCATATATCCCAGGATGGTTCTGGTTTTTACCTGTTTTTCTGGTGTGATTGATTATTAATATATTTGCCCCGCTTTCAAATGTGTGGTAATTTGAAAAATGAGTTTCATGCAGACTCCACCTGTGGCTGAGTGAGCAGGGCTGGAAGTCAGACCGAGGGTGAGAGCAGGGAGAAGCAGAGCTACCAAGGCAAAGCTAGGAAGGTGCCGGTGCGGTCGCTGCTGCAGCCCGGGCCCAGGCCGGCGCTTGCTGGAGTTGTAGGTGCTGCGGATGAGGCGGGTTCGCACGAAAGGCATCTGGTGAGCAAACTGAAAGTAAGGGATTTACAGAAATTAGAGGTGAAAGGATGGGAAAGGAAATGAAGGGACATCTTAGGGGTGCAGCAAAAGGCTGCACATGTCCTGTGAGGGTGTGGGAGTGTGGGACACATTTTGTTGCTTGGGTTTCGTCTCTATTCCCAGGGGATGAGTGGAGTGCACAATGTTGGACTCTGGGCTGATTCCCTTTACTCCTTACCACCCAAGTGTTCCTGCCAAGGACCACAGAAGGACCACAGGGAACTCCCCCTACCAGGCAGGTTGCCTGGACCAAGAGGCAGGACCAGGGGCTGGTCCCATTTGTCACTCGGTGACCTTGACAAAGTTACTTTTGCTTTGTGATTTTTAAATTATTTTTTATTGAATGTTTTGGGTGACATTGGTTTTAAAATCAAATAGGTTTCAGGTATACGATTCCACAATGCATTATCTGTATATTGTATTGGCTTCACCACCACAGTTACTTTCACTTCAATGGGCAGGTGTTTCATCTGCAGAGTAAAGAGAACTGAACCAGATGGTCTCTAAGGCAATAGTTCAATGTATTTATTTGTGTATTGCTTAAAGAATTCGAAGAACTTTCTCTCTTATACAGTTTTACATTGCTTAAAATGTCTCTTCAACAAAAGATATAACATGTTTAAAACTTTGTTATGTTGTTCTTTAAAAATGTACAGCCACTTTGTCCTCACCATCATCATTTTACAACTGCATCGACGCGTTCCTCTTCGACACGTGGAACTGTGACACTGTTCCCTTGCTGCTCTGAACTCATTTCATTCTACTTCCCCGAAGAATTTTACTCCCAATATCTCTGTATACTTAAAAGTCTTTTTTTAATGACTCTATTACACTTCAATGCAGTAAAAGTATGTAAACAAATTGAAACTTTTTGATCAAAGAGCTCTAAAGGGAAAAAAAAACTTCAGATGCAGTTGTCACTCCGATTGCTTTGACCAGCTGTAATCACTAAACATAAAGTAATTTTATTGGAAATGTATCTCTTAATAAGAGATGGATTAGGGCTGCTTGGGTTTTTGAGCAACTTCAGTTATTTATGGCTGAGTGTAATTTATCACATCAATTTTGTCCCCTTCTTTTGGTTTTAAAAATGTCAGTGCTGAAGAATGTTATTTATATAAATAAGCAGATGGTGATGGAAGGAGTTTTCTTATGGCAATGTCACTTGTTCCTTTGAAGTCCTGAGTTATATGTAAAAATGGCCTTTATCAAAAATAACTTTTAATGTGCTGTCAGCTGACCACTCAACAGGTCCTCTTTTGATTTTTTTGAACTTGGAAACTTTTTTTTTTTTTTTCAAGAATTAGCCTTGCAAAGGATTTATTTCCCAACCTTTAAAGTTGTTCACTTTCTCAAAACCAATGCCAGTATTTTGAACTGTTTCCTTGTTTGGCCTCCCAGGGTCTTTCCCCTTGGGGGCAACAGGCAGAGGGAAGTGTGGGACAGGTGAGAGCTGTGCCTGCCTTAGCTCAGCCGAGAGAAGGAAGGCTGGGAGAGAAGGAGCCAGAAACCAGAACCAGCCTGGCAAGGTGCTCCCCCGGCCAAAGGAGTGTTAGGGAGGAGCTCTTGTGTTCATTGTGTAGGTAGAAACGCATTCCCTGAACCTCCTAACCCGTGTGTGCCTGCGCTGGAAGAAACGCTTCCGGATCCCCGGAACTCCAGGTCCTCACTTTGAAGACCCAGCTCCTCATCTCAAAGTCCAGACAGTGTTAAGTTAAAGCAAAAACACCTGCTAGAAACTTCCTTTTTAAAAGTTAGCTTTATTTATGTATTTTTGATTAGGTAGTACATTCAGCTGGTATAAAAGTAAGAAGCATTGAAGGGTGTGCAGTGAACCTTCCCCCTCCCACTCCTGGCTCTCAGCCATCACTTCCCTTCTCCAGGCAACCAGGTGAGGTTTCTTGGGTAATTTGCCAAAGTAATATGTTCATATTCATACAGCCATGAACAGACTATCTTTTCTTCCTCCTCTTTCATAATTGTTAGTGTACTCTACACACTGCTTTGCATCTTGTGTTATTGTTTTGTTTGAGAATTACTCTGGAGATGTTTTTCATCTCATCATATAAAGAACACCCTCACTCTTTCTTGTCCTGAACAGTATTCCATTGAATGTTATAATTAGCTTAAGTGGGCCCATACAGGTGACCTTTTAAGTTGTTTCCAATTGTATTTAAACAACCCTGTGATAAATATATTGTATACATACCATTTTACATGTGTGTGACTATACTTGTGGGGAAACTTCTAAAAGTGGAATGGTCTGGGAAGAGGGCGTGTGTGTGCATTATTTTGATTAGATGTTACTTTACTGCTCATCTCCAAGGAGGATGTACCAATTTAATCTGCCACCAGCAAGGTACAAGAGTGCCTATATTAGTTATCTAGGAAGTCTGTAACTCTTACTGCCTAACAAGTCACCCAAAACGTGGTGGCTTCACACAACAACAATCACTTTTTATCTTTCACTGTGGGTCCCGATGAGGGCAGACTTGGCTGCGTTGTTCTGATGTGGGCTCTCTCAGGAAGTTGCACTCGGATAGTGGCTGGGGCTGGACTCATTTTAAACACTCTCTCAGTTATGTGTCTGGTGCAGGATTGCAAAGAGCTGGAATCACCAGGGGATGGAATGACTGGGACCACCCAGGCATCTCTTTCTAGCCTGCTGGCATCAAGGTAGCCGGACTTCCTTGGAAGTAAGAAGCAAGAGAGGTGCCCAGGGCACACAATTTAAGGAAGCACTTCTTTAAGGCTGACCCTGCACATGTATGACCTTGCTAGTGAGTGCTTCTTATATTTTGTGCCCTCCACCTGTCTTGTCTCACTGTGGTTCCAGGTCTGCTTACACGCCACACAGTATCCCCTCCCTACTTCATTCTTTAGAAGAGTTACAAGCCCACCCAGAGGCAAGGGAGGGACACAGAGGAGGGCATTCCAACTTGATGGAAATTGTGTCAGACACACCGTAAAAAGAACTTTGTACCTTTCCAGTCAGATGAGTGAAACATGGCTTTCTAATTTTTTTTAAATAAACTTCTTTCTGAACATAACTGAATTGTAGTTTTGTTTTATTTAATTTACATTTAATTATATTATATTTATTATTCTATTACAGTTGTCCCAATTTTTCCCCCTCTGCCCCTCTTCACCCACTGTGCCCCACTCCCTCGGGCAATCCCCACACCATTGTTCATGTCCATGAGCTGTTGTATAAGTCCTTTGGCTGCTCCATTCCCTATACTGTAATTCACATCCCCATGGCTATTCTGTACCTACCTATTTGTACCTCTTAATTCCTTCACCTCTTCATCCATCCCCCGCTCCATCCCTCCTATATGGCAAACATCAAAATTCTCTCCATGATTCTGTCTCTGTTCTTCTTTTTTCTTGGTTTGTTTTTTAGATTCAATTGTTGATGGATATTTGTTTATTGCCATTTCATTGCTCATAGTTTTGATCTTCTTTTTCTAAAATAAGTTCCTTTAACATTTCATATAATAATGGTTTGGTGATGATGAACCACTTTAATTTTTCCTTGTCTGGGAAGCTCTTTATCTGCCCTTTGATTCTAAATGATAGCTTTGCTGGGTAGAGCAACCTTGGTTGTCGGTTCCTGCTTTTCATGCCTTTGAATATTTCTTGCCAATTCCTTCTAGTGTGCCAAAGTTTCTTTTGAGAAATCAGGTGACAGTCTTATGGGAATTCCCTTAGAGGTAACTAGTTGCTTTTCTTTTGCCACTTTTAAGATTCTCTCTTTATCTTTAATCTTTAGCATGTTGATTATGATGTGTCTTGGAGTGGGCCTCTTTGTATCCATCTTGTTTGGGACTCTCTGTGCTTCCTGGACTTGCATGTCTATTTGTTTCTCCAAATTAAGGAAGTTTTCTTTCATTTTTTTTCCAAAATATTTCCAATTTCTTGCTCTTCTCCTTTTGGCACCACTATGATGCGAGTGTTGGAATGCTTGGAGTTGTCCCAGAGGCTGCTTATTCTATCCTCAGTTTGGGGGTTTGGGGTTTTTGCTTTTGCATTTTTTTTTCTTTTTGTTGTTCTGATTGTTTTTGTTTTTGTTTTTTTGCTTCCTTATGTTCCAAATCATTGATTTGATTCTCAGCTTTATCCACTCTATTATTGTTTGCTTGTAAGTTGGTCTTTATTTCAATTAGGGTATCCTTTGTTTCTGTGTGGGCAGTTTTTATGCTGTTGAGGTCCTCGCCAAATTCCTTGAGCATCCTTATAACCAGTGTTTTGAACTCTGCATCTGATAGGTTGCTTATCTTCATTTTGTTTCACTGTTTTTCTGGAGTTTTGATATGTTCTTTCATTTAAGCCATGCTTCTTTATCTCCTCATTTTGGCAGCCTTCCTGAATTTTTTCTATGTATTAGGTAGAGCTGCTTTGACTCTGTGTCTTGGTAGTGTGGTGTAATGTAGTAGGTATCCTATAGGGTCCAGTGGCACAGCCTCCCCTATCACCCAAGCTGGGTACTTGAAGTGCACCCTTCATGTGGGCTGAATATACCCTCATCTTGTAATTGAGCTTTGCTTGCTGTTGGCAGATTAATGGGAGAAATTTACCCAGGTGAGTTAGCTGCAAAGACTGGCTGTGACCACTGATTGCCAATCTCTGCCCTTGGTGGAGGATCAGCTAGCTGTGCAGGGGCAGGGTGGTGGTGCTCTAGCATGGTCTGTAGCTGTCCATTTGGTGCATAGGCCCTGGGGTTTCCCAAGTGGTGCAGGCCAAGGTCAACCCCATCTGTGTTTTGCCTGGGGTCACCCTGTCTGGTGTATGAAGCAATTTGCAGATGGCTGCTACTTGTGCTGGGCTTGGAGATTCCTAGGCAAAGACAAGCTATGAATCTAGGCTGGTTGCTGCTAGTGTGAGGCCTGTGGCCACTTAGCAAGAGGTATTGGGGGTGCTGACTCACTGAGGCCAGCTGTTGCTTGTTTGATAGAATATAGGAAGTTATGAAGCATGAGCCAAGACCAGTCATTCATATGGAAAAGTAGCTTGGGTGGGCCAGTAAGTTGGATGGTCAGAGGATCTCCAGGGCAGGGCAAACAGAATTAGCCAGGTTGGTGGAGTCTCAGATACAGTACCAGTCTGCTGGCTCTGACTCTGTTGGGGGAGGGTTCAGAAAAGGGACGATGATCTCTGGCCACCTCTCTGTCCCCCAGCTCTCACCTTGATGCTAGACACTTATCTTGCTCCCTGTATGCCACTGGTGCCTTTCAAGCTACTACCCCAATGCTGGAGCTTAGTGGGAATCAGTCTGAGTAAGTCCATCTATGGGTTCTTTAAGAGGAACTGCTGGGACCACTGACTCAATTCCCATGGGTTTTTGCATCTAGAAGTTATGGAGACTTATCTTCCTGGCACTGGAACCCTGGGTTGTGGGGCCTGTGTGGGGCTGGACTCCTCGCTCCTGAGATATCCCTCCCAAATTTTTATCTACCACATGTGGATATGGGGCCAACCCATTTCTTTTCTCCCCCTTCCTACCAGTCTGGATGGATATAGTCTCTTTAATTCCATAGTTGTCAGACCTCCATTCAACTTGATTTCTGACAGTTCCAAGTGATAATTGTTCTATATTGTACTTGTAATTTTGATGTGGTTGTGCAAGAAGGTGAGCCATGTTTACTTAGGCAGCCATCTTGACCAGAAGTCCTGAATTGTACTTTTAAATTTGCATTGCTCTTACTATGAGTAAGGACAATATCTATTGAGTGTTTACTTCCTCCTTGGCTAACTGCCTGTATAGCCTTTGCCCATTTTCTATTGGTTAAATCGATGTGTGTGGAGATGAGGGACAAAGAGAAAGCAAATTAGTCTTTTGTCTGTGATGTAAGTTATAAGCATTGTCTTTCAGTTTGTTACTAACCTTTTGACTGCTTATCATGGATTTTTCATAGGAAAAATAATTTTGTATAAATTTCTCTTTTCTTTTAGTATTCTGGATTTCTTCTTTTGGTCATACTTGAAAAAGCCTTTCTCACCCTAAAACTGTAAACTTCTTCTACTGTGTGTATGTGTTTGCCTTGTTTTATTTTTACATTTTTGCTTTTCGTTCATTTAGTATATTTACTTTAAGATAAGAAATATAGATTCAGATGCCTTTTTTCCCCCCAGGGACTGTCTACTTGAGTTGAAATATTACCTATAGCTTCTCAAATTTCTGCGGTCTATACATCTTCTGACCTGCCCTATTCATGTGGAACTTTATGTGATAGGTCCACACTGCTTTAAGCGTTCTGGCTGTGCAATGTATTTCAGTACCTGGCAGGGCTACCTCTCCTTGTCATTCTCATAATTTATTAGGATATTGGTTTTAGGGTTTTTTTTCCATGAAAACCATTTTTGAAAATTAATTGCATGGTGATATTACCAGTCATAAAATGTGATTAGGTTGAGTTGGCCTCACTGGAGTTTTGGGGATTTTCTACAGATAAAAGAAGGAAATAGGAGATAACCCTGCCTCTGAGAAAGCAGACTGGCACTCAGAGGAGTAAATTTCCATCTCAAATCTGCTGACTGTTCTGCAGCCTTGATCCAAACTATGATGATATTTAAACAGAAATGACCCAAAGGGGCGAAGATTAATGAGGGGGTGAAAAACCCTAACTTTTTTATAAGATCATTTTTCTGTACTCATTTTATATGCCGAATCTCTCAGAATAATTGACTCTTTTCTTAGTGATTAGGAATCATGCATAATTTCTGATTGTTATTCTGTGGTACCATTTGGGTATAATTTGCTGAAAAGCAATTTTTTCCTAAAAGCATGGTGAGGGAGTGGTGGATAGGATTTAGTCGTTAGAGGTTTTACTCACAAATATTGTGTTAGGCTTTTCCATATTTTTCAACAAACCAATGCATCTAATGAAAATCTTCTAGAACCGCATTTTTGTTACTTTTCCATCCCAGTGTCAGGATTGTAAACACACACATTTCTATGTTCTGACTAATGTGCAACAATATTAGAAGCATAGGACTTGGCTCTCATTGAATTTCTTCTACTGAAGGCATCAAAGGCATTTTGCTATTGTTCCTTTCCCATTCTCCTGGGACACGGGGGGTCCTGCCGAGTCTCCTGAGGTATGCACTTGCCAAATGCCTTAGATTTGCAAGAGCTTTTGCTATTATTATTTAATAATGGGCCTCAGGATTTCATGATTTTTATCAAGGGAGAAACCAAAGCTCAAAAGTGCAAGTAAAGCCTGAATAAAAAGCCGACAGAAATGGAAAATGTGCGAACCTGGTATTGAGCTGGCGCTCTGAAAAGATATGTCCAAGTCTTAACCCCTGTACTTGTGAACATGACCTCATTTAGAAATTATTTTTTAATTGAGACATAATTTACATATAACATTGTATAAGTTTAATATGCACAATAATTTATATATATCATTATATAAGTTTAATTTGTCCAATGTGTTGATTTGATACATCAATGCATTGCAATATGATTACTATCATAACTTTATCTAATACCTCTATCACATCACATAATTATCATTTCTTTTTCGTGGTGAGAACACTTCAGATCTAGTCCCTTAGCAATCGTGAAGTACATGATTCAGTTTTTGACTTTTGGAAAATAGGGTCTTTACTGATGTAGTTCAGGTTCTCAAGATGAGACCATCCTGCATTTAGAGTGGGCCCCACATCCAGGGACTGGTGGGCTTATCAGAGAAAGGGGAGGGACACTGGATTCACAGAGACACGGAGGAGGAGACGGAGTGGAGATGCAGCAGAGACTGGAGTGATGTGTTTACAACGCCTGAAATGCTAAAGATGGCCTGGCAGAGACCAACAGCATCTTGGAAACAGGCACAAAACGGGTTCTCTTCCCGAGCCTCCAGGAGGAACCAGCCAGGCTGACACCTTGATTTCAGACTTCTAGTGCGTAGAATCATATAAGTTTCTGTTGTTTTAAGCCACCCAGGCTGCAGTAGTCTGTTACTGGCAAATATGTATATGGCAGCTACAGGAAACTAATACAAACCCCTTTGCCCATCAAGAGAGGCTGAACTGAACAGCTTCTGTTCAAGTTCAGCAAAACTGTGAACTAGGAGAAATACCAGACTTCAGCAGCCCCTCCCATCCCGCAGTCCCCCTTCTGTCCTGAGCCCCATACCCCAGTGCTTACTCCGCAGCACCTCCTCAGATCTCGCTTTTGTGACTTACCCTCCAAGTTCCAAAAGCATCCTCTTCGAACACTCCCCCGTGTCCGAACCCCCACTGGTAATCAGCTTATGACAGCTTACAAACTTGCCAGCATGGTAGAGACCAATACTGTGGGGTATTGACCCTCTTGGGAATATTCTTATTTATAAAGCAGTTGGAAAGGGTTTACCACAAAGGAATTCTCTGTACTGATGGAATCCCTGGAATTAGCATGTGGGTGGGGTAGACAATTGTGCAGGGGCTTTTCTCCCATCCCCCAGTCTCCCTGCCTTCACCCCTGGGACCTCCCCATAGACCCTGGATTCTGTGGCTTCATTAGAGCAGAGGAAGGGCCCCACCACCTCCATCTGCAGAGCTGCCCTTTCCGGGCCCAGTACCCTGCAGTGAGCATGGGCAGGGGGTGGGCAAAGCAGATTGTCCTAGAGATTAAGGCTTAGGGGGATGTGTAGAGAAGCTGCTTTGAAGGAAGAGAGATTTTCCATGAGAGTCATGAATAGGCAGAATTAACTATGTAATTTTCAGGGCCTGGAGTGAATGATAATGTGAGGTTCCTGGTTCAGATTTATGGAGAATTTCTGGGTGGTGACAACAGAGCATTAAGCCATGCGCTGTGCCACCACACAGGCTGCACAGCCATGGAGCTGGCCCTGTGGGGGGTGGGGGGTGGGGGATGGGTCACGAAGAGCTTTGACTCAGAATGGAGGGGCTGTGTTAACTTGGTTCAGTGATTGTCTGTTTGTGGACTTGAGCTCATTCCAGAAATCTGTGTGGCACAAACAAGAGCTGCCACCATAGAAAACGTGGGCTGGCAAGGACCCCTCAATGCAGGTGATGTGACAGTTCTTTGGATGAGTTTGTGTAGGGAAAAAAAAAAGGAAACAGAAAAATAATCAGATATTTAAAATTTCTCCACCAGGAGGGCTCCTGCCAGCCAGAGGAGCTCTGATTTTTGGACTCCAAAGTCGTCATGCCTCTGAAGGTGCAGGAGCTACATGACTTTGCATGAGCAAAGGGGTAGGAGGGTTGGGATGGGGAGTTCAGGGTGAGGGAGAAGGTTTGGATGCTGATACAGATGAGGCTATTGGGGAGGGTGCAAAGGGAAAGATTTGGGGGAAAAGAGACAAGTCCAGGAGACTTTCTACATGAAATTCTATGTGTGGATGATATAACCCCCAACTCCATGGTCAACCCCTACCCCACTCTCACCCCTCGCCCCCAGCAAATCTTCAGTAAAAGAATGATTTCTCGGGAATCTGTGAGTGAGCTTTCTGGGAGCGGACAAAGAGAAGTGTTTAGTCAAGGGTAAGAAGGAGCACAGGATTGGGGGTGGGACTTTATGTACTGTAGCCTTGTTGAAATGGACAGGAGGTAAGCTTCCACAGAACGGACTGACGTGAAGGGAGTTGAGCTTAGCAGCCTCAGGAAAATCATGATGAAAACTGTTCTGCCTTTTCATTTAGTCCCTGAGCTAGGAAAAATCATGAGGTGGGGGAATAAAAGGTCAGTAGGTACAGTCTGGTTGGGGTGGGTCTGGTTCGGAGGAGGGTCTGCAGGACTGAAGGCTGTTTAGCTCTAGGGGGCCAGAAAAGGGAAGAGTGCCGAAGCCTCAGGCTCCAGCAGGAAAGGCCCCGATAGCCCACTGGCTAAAGTCACACACTTTATGTTCCTCCTGACTGGACCACTGTGGGCTTTAACCCTGACCAGATTCAAAATCACTACCCTGTTACATTACCTCTGGCTCCCGGCTATGTTGCTGACGAGTATAACTGTATTATATTTCTATTCAGTGCAAGTGCACACCAGTGATTGACATTTTAGTCTAGAAAGTACTATCTCTATAGATCTGTAGCTGGTGAGATGTGGGCATGGCTGGCTGAACTCACCTGTGGTCAGACTGACCTGCAGCCAGAGTGTGTGCCCTGGCAACCTGAGGCGCCGGAAGGGACACAGCACGTTGCCGCCTTCCAGCTGCATGCAGAAAGAAGTTTGTATTTGTCCTCAGTAAATGCCCAACAATGTCCCACCTAAGTAGGCTTTACAGATGTGATGCCTCAAGATACAATGTGTCCCCTAAAAACCCTGAGAATGTTCCCACTAATGTTGTTCAATTTTCACAAACTACACTGGTGGGAATGAAGCGGGGAACATGGTTGACGTTTGGCATTCTTGTATAGGGTGGGGAAAGGTATTTCCGGTTACCTGGCTCACCTCTGAGGCCACCTGTCCGAGAAACACCACCATTTCTTACCACTCTTTCAGACTGAAACCATAGCTGACCTCAGCCCTGGGGAGATTCCCAGGCACAGCACACTTATGCATGACAAAGCAAAAACCAGACATTCACTCCTAGCCCATGGTTTCGCCTGCAGTGCTCAGGCATAGAATTAACTCAGGTGTGCAATCTAAAGCTATCACTTCAAGTCTGTATGTGCCTTGGTCTCTGCTTGTGGAACTGCTCCTTGTATTCATTCAAGCAGACCTAAAAATATTAATATTATGAACTCCTACGATGTCATTTGGTAAAGAAGTTTTTTTTTTAAGTATTGTTTTCTTATGCCACAAAAATATAGTAATACCTGATTTTAGACCTCTGTATTGTAAGTTGGGGTTATGTGTGGTCTTTGATCCCTTAAAAGGGTGTTTGATGGTTTAAAGTGATTTTCTTTTTCCTCCTTAACATTTGTTATCTCTCCATTCCAACCCCCACCCCTCCCTCACCCCCCACCAAGAGAAAGCCTGCTGGAGGCCAGTGGTCTCATTCCATTGTTGAAAGGATTGAGTGAGATCATCCACTTGGGGATTCCAGCCATCGAGTCAAACATTTGGGTTTGTTTTGTTTGGTAGATGAAAAAGCCCAAATTGGCCGTCTCCCAGTCCATTCTGCATACCACCGTGTGAAAGCTAAGACCAAGGGTCCTCCCCAGGAACAACAGAAAATGGGTAATTCTGTGAGCTAAGAGCCAGAAGTTCTCTATCACTTCCCACAAAAGCTGTTCAAACTCTAACAGGTTTGCTCGTCCATAGTCTCCAGAAGCAGTGGGGAAAAGAGCAACTGCAGCTGCCAAGTTCACTGACTCCATTCATTTGTTCATTCATTCATTCCAGCAAACATTTACTGAGCACCTACTATGTGCCAGACACTGTTTTGAGCCCTGTGGCTATAACTGTAATCAAGATGTTGATATGGAGATAGTTCAGGACACCCCTAAGTCCTAACATACAGATAAAAGGTTAACCCTGGAGAGAGATATAGAGTCATAGAAACCTATGACAAGGACACTGTCACCTACCCTCCATCCCACTACAAGTGAATGTGGCCAATGGCACAAAATTCACCTCTCAAATAAGACTGTTCTTCCTGCCCTGGCCGGGTGACTCAGTGAGTTGGAGTACCATCCAGTGCACCAAAAGTCTGCGGATTCAGTCCCTGGTTGGGGCGTGTACAGGAGGCAACCAATTGATATTTTTCTCTCACATTTCCCTCTCTCTCTCTCTCTCCCCTTCACTCCCTCCTTCCTTCCTTCCCTCCCTCCCTCTTCCTCCCCCCTTCCCTCATTCTTCTCTCTCTAAAATCATTAAACATATTCTCAGGTGAGGATTAAAACGAAAAAAGACTGTTCTCCCCATCCATCCCAGCCTTGTGCCCGAGCACTACCAGAACCATTGTGCTCCCTCTCCATGGTCGCCCTGCCAAAGTCAGAAGGCAGCTGCGACACTGCTGTAATCCTTCACATTAAATACAGGGAAAGGGGATGGAAGATGGCCAAGACTGAGTCCACACTCAAGTGCAGAAATTGCTGGTGTGTCTGTGTCCACCAGAAGTCTGTTTGAGTGAGACTATGAAGATCCTGTTAGGAATTCACCCATCCAGAGAGAGGAGCAAGACTGAGGTCGCCAGCCTGGCCCAGTCACCAGGCCTTGATCACTCAAGAAAGGGGCGGACCTGATCAGAGCCCTGGGTCCCAAAACAGACAAACATCCTCTTGTTTGTCTGGAATAGAAAAAGAGTGAGACAAAAGGTTGATGTTTTTCCTTTCTGGGAGGTAGTATTATGGGTGATTTTAATACTTTCTTTATATTTTTTTGTATTTTTAATATTTTCTACAGTGACTCTATAAAACTTATTAATAGAGTAAATTAAAAAAAATAATAATCCAGAAACTGACTTTATACAGTGATTGAATTACCTGCTCCTTTCACTGTACAACAAAGGTCCATCAGTTTCTAAGAGACAACATTCTGTTAATATTATCCATATACATTATAGAAAATGCTGTTAATATTCGCAAAGATGCATCCTAGAATCGCTCCATGTTGTCTGTCATCTGTTGTACTAGCCCTCTCTTCCCCCGCACATGTGAAGGAAAGTACCTGGCACCAGGCCCATAAAGACCCTTTAAAACGCCTTCATGACTTTCTTTAAACAAACAGCACAAATTTTCAGTAGCATATGTATAGTTTGAAAAAATAAAAGTAATCGGAATTCATTTTCCCCAAAGGATTGCAAAGAATCTCTCAGAGGAGGCTAGAGACTAGGGCATTAGGGTAAAATTTCTAGAGCAGTTAAGCACTGCTTCTTAACATGCAATCACATTCAACTCTAATTGCTTTTCAGATGTTTAAGAGCCTTATAAAACTGATCAAAGACGTTCACACACATCAGAATTACTATCTAGGCAACATGGCTTGGAGTTACAGGACTTAGGGAAATAGTAACTCTGAGTTACATTTTGTGACCACTGATTACTTAACACACGGGATAAGAGTTCTTCTAGTAAGCATCTTAATGTTTTCAAAACTATGAATTCCGTTTTTCCTTAACCCTGTTAGTTGGGTGGTGATCAGATTTTGTTCCTAACAGGATGGAAATCACACAAACATGCTGTTTTCAATTCCATTAATGGCGTTAAGGTTACAGGCTGAAAATGTTCACACTAAACTGGTTTTAAGACTGGCTTCCTTGAGACTGTGTTTCCAGACAGGCCCTCGGGTGGGATGGTCTCCGTGGAGACCAGCGGCACTGAGGAGTTCAATGAAATGGGGTTAGAAGTAAACTGGATGCACTGACAGCTCATTGACAGGCTTTGATCCGGAAAGTGTTCTTTAATGTAACTGAAATAAATATTTAAAACCACAGATGAGAGAGGAGGATTAAAAGAATTAAAATGATTGCCCAAGACTTGTGATTTTTATGGTCCAGTTTTTTCTTCCCCAAACTCTTATTTAGTCTTATATAATGCCAGCTCCTTCACAGTTACTACAGAAATTACTGATTTAAATGACACATAGACATGACTCTCTTGTCCCCAGAAAGAGGTATACCTACACTGGGGACTGCTCTAATTCAGAAGAAAGGTAAGTTTAAAGAAACCAAAACTTGGGAAAGTAGGCTCTTTAGGCTTTTTTGATAGAGTGTTTGGAATCCTCTAAAATTAACTTTAAATGAACCCTGTGTTGCAGCCTAGCTTGTAATCTGATAGTTCACCCAAACATGCATTTGAAGTCAAACTTCTGTTAGACACAAATTCTTCTGTGTGTTTCAAGGGTGTTCTTGCCAGAGGCATAATTTAGTGTTCAAAAGCTCAGACTCTGGAACCAGACAATCTAGGTTCGAATCCCAGCTTCACTCCTTAGTCGTTAGGTGATCTTGAACGGACCACTTAATCTTTCTGGGCTTTATTTTCCCACATCTGTAAAGAAATACTGACCTTAGTTACCACATACAATTGATGTTAGGATTAAAAGAGTTCATATATAGACTTCCAGTCAAGATGGAAGCATAGGTAGACACACTTTGCCCCCTCACACAACCGTAGAAAGAATTACAACCAGATCTCAAAGCTAATAACACCCAGGACCATCAGAAAATAGAGCTGTATGGAAGTCCAACAATCTAGGATTTAAAGAAGACTCAGTCATACAGACAGGTAGGAAGGGTGCAGTCATGGAGACAGGTGGAAAGGTGGAAACCACAGTGGCAGCAGCAGTGGCACCAACAGAATGAATAACTCAGGAGTGAGCGATCCCAGCCCCAGGTCAGACCACACAGCCCGGGGTTCCAGCACCAGGAAGATACATCCCCACTACTCTGGCTGTAAAAACCAGTGGGGGTTGGGGTGGCAGAAGAAACAGCTGGATTTTCTCTGCTTAATGGGCCAACCCAGTCTTAGCACGCAGGCAAACCCACCCACTCTGGGATTCACCAGGGAAGTAGCTGGAAGGGTGCTGGTCACACACAGGAAGGATGTAAGTGACTGGAAAGGGGGTCAACAAACCACCAGAAGCCAGGCAGCGGCATTGTCCCCTCTCTGAGCCCTCCCACACAGAGCCACAAAGTGGTAAAGTGTGTTGTCCCATGCTGGCAATTACATAAGGCTCCGCCCCACACAATTTACAAGTTCCTTTTCTACATAGGCCATGCTACTAAGACAGGGAAGAAAAGTAGCTCTACCTAATACACTGAAACAAACACAGGGAGGCTGCTAAATTGAGGAGACAAAGAAATAGAACCTAAATGAAAGAACAGAACAAAACCTCAGAGAAAGAACTAAGCAAAATGGAGATAGCCAACCTATCAGAGGCAGCCTTCAAAACACTGGTCACCAGGATGCTCAGAGAACTCCTTGAGTACAGCAAGAAAGAAAGGAGAAAGAAAGAAAGAAAGAAAGAAAGAAAGAAAGAAAGAAAGAAAGAAAGAAAGAAAGGAAGGAAGGAAGGAAGGAAGGAAGGAAGGAAGGAAGGAAGGAAGGAAGGAAGGAAGGAAGGAAGGAAGGAAGGAAGGATACACTAAGTGAAATAAAGAATAATCCAAAGGAAACCAACAGAGAAGGGAAGGAAGCTGGGATTCAAACCAACAATTTGGAACATAAGGAAGAGATAAAACACTCAACCAGAATGAAAAGAAGAAACAAGAATTCAAAAAAACAAGGATAGGTCTAGGAAACATCTCCAAACATGCCAACATGCCAATCATAGGGATGCCAGAAGGAGAAGAGGAAGAGCAAGCAATTGAAAACTTATTTAAAAAAATAACTGAAGAAAACTTCCCTAATTTGGAGAAGGAAATAGATACACAAGCCCAGGAAACACAGAGAGTCCCAAACATGTTGGACCCAAATAAGACCATGCCAAGACACATCATAATTAAAATGCCAAAGATTAAAGATAAAGAGAGGATCTTAAAAGCAGCAAGAGAAAAGCAGAGACTTACTAACAAAGGAGTTCCCATATCAGCTGATATCTTAAAAGAAACTTTCCAGGCTAGAAGGGACTAGCAAGAAGTATTCAAAGTGATGAAAAGCAAGGATTTACAACCTAGATTACTCTGTCCAGCAAAGCTATCGTTTAGAGTGGAAGGACAGATAAAGTGCTTCTCGGACAAGAGAAAGCTAAAGGAGTTCACCATCACCAAGCCATTACTACAGGAAATGTTAAAGGAACTTATTTAAGAAAAAGAAGGTCAAAACCATGAGCATTAAAAAGCAACAAATTCAGAACTATCAACAACTGAATCTTAAAAATCAAAACAAAACTAAGCAAACAACCAGAACAGGAACAGTATCATAAGTATGGAGATCATTTGGAGGGCTATCAGCTGGGAGGAGGAAGGGGGAGGATGGGGAAAAGGTGCAGGGATTAAGAAGCATAATTGGTAGGAACCAAATAGACAGGGGGAAATTAAGAACAGTATAGGAAATAGAGAAGCCAAAGAACTTATATGCATGACCCATGGACATGAACTAAGGTGGGGGAGGATTGGTGGAGGGAAGAGGAGTATCGGGCAGAAAGGAGCACAGGGGGGAAATATTGGCAGAACTGTAATAGAATAATCAATAAAACATACTTAAAAATAAAAATTAAAATAATAAAATATTAAAATAATAAAATATTAAATAAAAATTAAAATAATAAAATATTAAAAAATAAAAAAGAGTTAATATACATAAAGCACAGGGAGTAGTGCTTAGCATGTAGTAAATACCACAGAAAAACTCCTCTCCATTTTGAGGGGGATCTAACCCTCTCTTGCTACAATGTATAAAAAAATAAGAATAACCACAGTTATTACTCAGGCTATTATTATTGTAACCTAAAGGAATGAATATTCTTCCCAAAATTTTTAATTTATCATCAAACAGAAAATGTTCCTTGGGAAAGAATGCAACTTCATATTTTAAAATCATAATGGTACTTGTGTGTGTGGGGGTACATTTTCAGATGTGACAGATGTTTCTTTTTAAAAGGGGCATTTCATAATGCTCTAGATGGGAAAAAGGCAAACGTATCAGCTTTTTTCAAGATAGTGCAGCCATGAACCTAAATGAGATTTTAATGTAAACCTTATATAGGAATAACAGCACTTCCTGTGATATTATATCATCTTCCAATTCGCGCCAGCACCCTGTTTATCTTCTTTCCTGCAGCTGTTTGTTGGGCGTCGGCGCCGGGAAATCACCTGCTAACAATGCCCACGCGGCCTTCCTGGTCTGCACAGCATCTCCCCTACGGGATGACCTTACTTTTCATTTGTTTTGTTCTCTCTCTCTCTCTCTTTCTGGTGCATTCTTCCTTCCAAATTTCAGTTTCCTTCAACTCCTCCTGGAATTCTAGCAAGAGTCTTTCTTTTCTCTTTCATTCCCTTCAGTAGTGACTTGGCATTTCCTACCTGTGGGTTCCACTTCCCCGAATTCCAGTCCTCTGCACCTCTTTGGAAGGCCTTTTATTTTTCCTTTCCAGGTCATCTGTGCAAATCATTAAAGCGAGAGGGTTAGTATTAATGACTGGTCAACTCCATGAATGCAGCCTCCCCTTTGTGAAAGTTTACTTTTCTGGTTCAGCGTTTTTTACTGCAGAGCTTGTTAAGAGCCTTTACTGCTTAAAGAAGTTGCCTCCTGGAATCTTAAGATTTCCTGTCTGTATACACGGCCAGGCCCTGCCAAACTCTCGAACTCTCGGTGGTGCGGGCAGCTCCTGAACCCTTTGCCAAAGGGCTCCACGTGGGCCCTGAGAGGAGCTGCTGTGGGGATTTAAAAGCACGTGTCTGCTTAGCTGCCACAGCTCTGCTGGAAACTGTGAGGAAGCAGCCAGCTAGTGCTGGGGTTACATGCGGTGCTGCCAGTGGAGCGGTCTGCACCAGCGTCGGGGGCCTGGCAGGGCTGCAGTGAGCCTGAAGGGGTCTTGATGCTAAAAGAGGAAAAGGCACCCTCTTCTAGGTCTCCAGGCTGAATGGATAAAAACCAAGAACTGAGTTCCCATAATCATGGCTACCAGACAAAGGGTTGTCTTATCTCCAGTCCATACAAATAGTATTTACAGGAAATCTGAACATCCCCAAACCTCTGTCAGGGTCCACAGGGTCTAGAATGGACCATAATGTGTGACATCAGTCATGGATCTGAGCAGTTTTGCAGGGGCCCAAAGATTTCTGCCCCACTCCCACCCCCGCCCAAGTTTCTAAGCCCTACCTTATATCAAACCTCCCTCTCTTCAGCAGAGGATCTCTTCCCCATTTGCGGGGGTGGGGTATTTAAGGCAGAATTAATCACTGGAAGCTGCTTTATGATGCAAAATCTCAAAAAGAGTCCTTGAGAGGGGCCAGGACCAACCTAGCAGGCCCCCTGCTACAGGGCTTGCCCCCAGGGTGTCGAATTTCTGGGTTGGGAAGAACTGGAGGAGGTGCTGGCCCCTATGGCCAGAAACAGCAAACCCTTCAGCAATCTCGCCCAGGCATGTTCTCAGGGTTGGTGGAGGAACACAAGGGAGGGAGTGGAACCATGCAAGCTGTGTGATCCTGCTTGTGAGATATTACTAACTAATGTCCTGTTAGCCACAGTAAGTCACATAGCCAAGCCCCATTCAAAGAATGGGACACAGACTGTCTCTTCAGTGAGAGGAACTATAGGGTCACATGGCAAAGGATGGGGGCTGCAGGGAATGTTGCCAATACCACCCTTATCCTGGTCCTAACTGGTGTTAAGCTCGCTTCTCAGGGAAGCAGACCCCGATGGTGGCAGCCCCAATATGGTGATGGGTTACAGCCAAAGAAGGAAAGGCTTTGTCCACATGACTGATAGGAAGATCTCTTTGTTGGATTGTTTATTACAAAGCTGTTTTTCTTTGTTTATATATTTTTTTAGGCAAGTATTGGGGGATAATTCTCCATGGGTCTCCCCTGTTTCATCAGGTCTTGTGAGCAAAGGCACTAATTGTCATTTGTTTCTAATTTTATTTTCAAGTACATTTGTATAGCAAATAGCCTTGGAAGATAGAGTGGCTTCCTGAGGGGTAGAGGGTAAAGGGCAGATGTCTTCCTCCAGAGGGAAAATCAAGCAGACTTCCTTACTGCTCATTATAAAATATCCAACTTCCCCCACGCTGGTGGTTTATCAATGGCGATGCAAAGCCACAGTACGTGCACATTCCCCATGTCCCTCAGTATTGCCCCCGTGGGATTTGGGGTGGGGAGGTGGGGGCAAGGCAGATGAAGAGTTCGTGCTGCTTGCTGTGCTGTGAGTAGCAAAATTGTTTGTCTCTGACCCAAGAGTCTCATGTTTTCTGCCAACATCTATTAAACTATGGAAACTAACTTGTAAGTTTGCAATTAGGGCAAAAATCTCAGACTCCTCATGACTCTTGACAAGTCCCAGCAGGCTGTCCACGTGTCTTGCTCCGAGGAACACCGCCCACTGCCATCCATTCCCCCGCCCCCACCCGACTGGGCAAAGTGCCCTGACTGCTGCCCTGGCCTTGCTGCCCGCTATGGTAATTCTGTCCTTTGCTCTGAGGATTAACTGCCACTGTCTAGTCTCTGTCCTTTCCAAATTCAGTCATTTCCACTGACACCAGGGAGCCCCTTCCCCTGACAGTATCTCTTGTGCTTGGTCCCCACCAAAGATAGCCACCATCAATGTTCTCTGTGCTGGTGTCTCCCTCCCTGCACCCCTTACTGCCTTAGTGAAGGGGACATTCCCTTTGCCTTCCCAAGGAATACTGTATGTCGGTGGCTCCCGCGGTCTTGTATGATAAGTCTGTTCTAACGTCTCCACCTACGTGAGCTTTCTGACCCTTCATTAACACTATACAAAGGCAACTCTAGCATTTCTGCCCCATTTCCTGTGGCTCTTGTTTGGTCTTAAAGGAGCTGTCCCAGCAGTATATTATTAGGGCTTGTCCTAGGTGTTTTGTTTCCAATGGGCAAAGTGTGGGGGAGGGTTCCTACATCAATAAATTCTTCCCCATGCAGCTTCATGTTCTGCTCTTGCTGACAATCATCTCCCTCCCCAACCCAGTTCCTTTAAGATCCACATGCTGGTGTGATCCTTGGTTCCTACTGGTGCATATTAACCAAGTCCCACAGTGTCTCTGGCATGTATGAGTTCTCTTCCTGGAGAAGGAGACCTCTTCTTTGTTATGGTCTGGGGATGACAGAGAGGCAGGGTGATCCTGAGGAATGCAGACATCCATGGGGCTTCAGCAGAGTTTCCAGGCAGGGGGGAGCCCGCACTCCAGCAGGAGGCCGGTTCAGAGGAGCGTGAGTGTTCCTGCTTCTCAGGCTCATCAGCCACATATCCCCAAACCGAGTTTCAGGGCCTCGCCCCGTTTCTTACTTTGACTGTGACAGAAGAGATCTATGGAAGCTGTGAATTAATTTCCTTTGCAGACCCGGGGCCAATTTTGAGCATGCTCCACCCTGCCACTGCTGGAGGCCTTCTGGCTTCCACATTGTACCTTCAGCTGATAGCTATCTAACCAGAATCGTTTGCTTTTCAACACTTCCAGAGAGTTAAAGTCGAACCAGCTCCCCGATCTTTGTAACTTCCGTTACCCCCATTTCCAACCAGTGTCACACCTTCTACCTGCCACCTGTGCAGGGAGAGGCTTAATAACCATGATTCTGTACACGCCCATGGTTATCCCCACCACACTTGCAAACTGCATCCTGAGAGCCCACTCTTTAGGACCACTGCTGCTAACTTGCTTAGCCTTGGTCCTCTTAAAAGCAGAACCTGGGACAAAGGTTTGGGTCGGCTGGTTTCTTTGGAGTGACCCCAAGGAATAGGAGTGGAAAACCAGGGGAATAAAACCAGAAAGGAGGGAAAGCCAATGGCAGAATGCCATGCAAAACAACGTTTGCCTTGTCCCACTCCTATTAAGATGGATATTATACATTCTCTATTTCTATTTCTTAAATGTTTCGATAAGTATGTCCTTTTGGGGTAATTTTGAATTTTTATTTTTAATGAGGTTGTAATCCTCTTCTCATGTTTTAAAACTATTATTCTCCTTGTGATTTTGTTTTTCTTTCAGTTCTTTGCTCATTTAGTTACTAAGGGCTGGGATTGTTTTGTTTTTTTTTTTTAATCTTCAAATAAACATCTTTATATTCATTCTTATATATTACTTGTGGCCTGTAGGGTTTCAGTTTTAACAGGTAGTCTTTTCACAACTGTAATATACTGTGTCTTATTTAAAAAACTTTACTTTACCTGTTTATTCTTCTAGTCCAACTAACGAAGTCATATGGTCATGTTCTGAACAGAAAAACAACTATTTGATATTTCAATGATCTTTGCTCAAGTGTATACATTTATTTTGGAAAAAGCTAACTATGCTGACATTTCCTCCTCCCATGCATGGTCATGGTATTCAAGTCTCATGTCATTCAAAACAGTTTGAGTTCAAAACTACTTGATACAGTTTTGAACAGGTAAGTCATGTTCGTGGGACCAAAGTCAAAGTTACGGAAGGGTAGGGAGTGAAGAGTGAGTCTCCATCCCACCCACCCAGTGCCGCCAATTTCCATGTACTTCTGCAGAGAGTAAACTGTGGGACTACACGTGTGTACATGTAGTCTACACATACTACTGTGTACCTTGACTTTTTTCACTTAAAATGTATCTTAGACACCGATCCTAACTACAGCTGTCTTGTTGTTTTGACACCTACGTTGTTTTCCATTGACTGAATGTAGTAACATTTCTTTGATCAGCTCCCCATTGACAGGCATTTAGGTTTTCAGTCTTTTCCTATTATAAATTATAAAGAACAGCCTTACATACTTTACTCCACACATGTGCAGGAATAGCCACACACTAGATTCCTAAGAGGAAAATTTCTGGATCTAGGGATCTGTGCAATTATCATTTGGATAGGTATTTTCCAAACTGCCTTCCAGGAAGTTGAACAAAGGTACACGAGCCCCACCCATAGGAGAGCACCTGTCTCCCCAGAGCCCCTGACAAGACTTTTCATCTTTGCCAATTGAAAAAGTGAGAACAATATTTTATTGTAGTTTTAATTTGCCTTTCTTATTTATGAATGGGTGAGCATGGGTTCTCCGCTTTTTCCTTAATGATTTGTAGGTGCTTTTACATATTAAAGAATTTTACTCTTTTGTTTGTAACTTAAATAGGGTAAATGCAATTTGCCTCCAGTTCCTCTTTTTTTCTTTTTCCCTTTGCTTGTACATTGGGGTGGCCATACAGAAGTGTTTTCTTTTCATGTAGATCTAGTCTGCCAATCTTCTCTTTTATGGTTTCAAAGACTTGTATTATACTTAGGCCAGCTATACTCCCAAGTTTTTTTTTTTTTTTAAAAGGCTTCTGACCACACATATTCTAGTAATTATTTAGTTCTTTTAAGTCTTTTAATTACTTATAATGTTACTTTATCTTTGTTCGGATGACTACCCAGGTGCCCCAATACTATTTCTAAGATAAGTAATTTTTCTCCACTGATTTGAAATGCAAACTGACTCTATATATGCTAAATTTCTGTTTGTATTTGGGTCTATTTATGGACCTTCAGGTCTGTTTCATTGAACTCTATTCTTGGGTCAATACCATACCATTTTGCTTATTGTATTTTGATAAACTGTTTTATTATCCAACAAGGCTCACACCCTCATCACTCTTCTTTCATAAAATAGTAAGCTAGTTTATTTTTCATTTAATCATGATGCTGGGCCCATACCTGAGGGAAGTTCTGACTCTCCAACCTAGCTCATCTATTCTTCCCAGGCCCCAGTCCTGAGTCAGGATCTCTATGCTCTTACTCCCTGTGCACATTTAGAAGATGCTTTACTGAAATGTGAGCCCCTCTAAGCCACCCCTCCCTTGGCAGGGGCTTCCCTAAAGACCTCCCCTGGTAGTGCTTCCTAGAGCGATACACCCTCGCCTGGCCCAAACACAGGGCTCGAAGTACTTCTCTCGTTCAAGTTCTCAGAATAAGTTCTGAGGTTTGATGTTTTTCTCCAACTAATGTCAAATAGCAGGCCTGTAATTTTCCTAAATTTAAGAGTATTTTCCCCCGGCTTCCTGGCTGGCTCAGACTTGTGAAAATATTCTCCATTTCAACCTCAGTTCCTCTAACATTGTGCAAGACAGTGTGTGGCAAAGCCTTAGAATATAAAACGCTTCTGACATTTTCACTCTGCAACTTGCCAATTTTTCATTGGATTCTTTTCCTTTTTATGAAGACAAATTAGAAAGCAATCACTCCATAACCTTTGGCTTTGTTATTTTTTTATCCTTTGTGCTACCCAGTCCTATTTCCTTGTCCATCATTCTTTTCTATTGATTTTGGATAGTTTGGTGTTTGCCTTTGTGCTTTGCAAAGAGGGCCATTGATTCTGAATAGATTTAGAAATGCTGGGAGCTTTTGGTGACATAGCCAGTCTTGGTATTGCTACTAAAGACATTAGACATTGTCTTGCAAGTGAGGTTATTGACTCAGCCTGCGATTTCTAAAGTAAAGGCTGCTGACAGCTAGCTGTTGGCAAGACTTTTATAGTCGCCATCTGCGTGAGCATGACAACAAGAGGGAGAAGTGACCTGTTGAATGTGCTACTGAACCACTGATGACAGATATATCTTTGATTTCAACTGTAGAATATAGGATATGGTGTAAAGGAGAGAAAACTTTCAATGGAGAGTTGGGAGACCTGAATATGGTCTTGGCATTCTCTGGCTATGTGAAATTCCTCACCAGGCTCCGGAGAGAAAGGCTGCTGAATAACTCATAAATAGAAGGTGTAGCACAGAGACTATTCTATAATGTCCCTAAATGACAGTGTGTTTAGTGAAGGCTTCCTTATGTTATCTTTCCTTCTCATAAATCATTCTCCAGATCCTTACCCAGCCTCTACAGTATGGCGTATGAGAAATTAGTGGCCAAAGGGCAAGCAGTGGAAAAGAGTGAAGAAAAAAAATTGTCATCTTCAGGCTGGAGGACTAAGTGTGACTTAGTTGAAAACTGCCTATAAATATACAGGAAGGAGGAGGATGTAGGATGAGCTCAGCCAGCTGCCAAGCCCCATGACCATAAGAAGCCTTTGCCCAGGGAGCTGTCTAAGGTGTTTGCTGCTGGCTCATCAGATCCTACCAGGCTGACCTGCCCAGTGTCCCCGGTCACTAAGGTCATTCCAGTCGGTGGCTCTACCTGTGGGGAAGCAAGGAACTGTTTCTCCATATAGAGTATTTACACAGTAGGCAGTTACACAAACATGAGCAGAGCAAGGACCGTGGGCCAGGTACAGAAGGTCAGCAGGGCTAGAAGCTCCGGGTGCCTGGCAATGGGCAAAGCCGGGAAAACAAGAACCACAACCCCAAGGTAACCTTTTCTCCCCAAGCATATCACTAGTCATGTGGTTTAGACCCCCTGACCTTTCATACCACTGGTCATGTTGCTAGTCATGCAGGTTGGAGCCCCATAGAGGGGGGATGAACAAGGGGACTGGAGAATAGACCTTAAGCATTAAGCCCCCAGGACATGAGGCTCTCACTGCATCATACACATCTAGGCCTCAGCTGTGTTTCAGCTCCAGGCCCAGAAAAGCAGCAAAACCAGACACGTGACACATGGCTCTCATTAGGACCAGCTGCTTTGACTATGTCTCCCTGCCCTGGTGCTGACCAATCAGTAGAGACGATGACCCTGAAAAGACACATCTGAAAGCTGATGACTATTTTATTGGGATCCCCCTCTGAGACCCGCAAGTAAATAAATAATCTCAAGACAGAGGACCCAATGCAGCTCTCTCTATGGAGCACGCCAGTGCTTTTCCCCAGGCAGGTTTGCCTTGCATCTTCCTTTCTCCTAAGCCCCAGCACCCTGTCTTTTGTTCCTGTGACTTGTTTCCTAAGCCCATTTCTTCTATGGCTCACTTCTACCTCTGTGACTTTCTAAACAAACTTTTGCTTCTACTTGAGTCTTGGCTCTGAATTTTTTCTTAGATAGAACTCAAGTGCAGAGGTTGCTAAATTGAGGCCCATTCTGACTCCATCCATCTAATAGCTGGTACCAGTTCACCACCAACACTTAGGGATTCATGTGCTAAAGTATGATGATGCATCCAAGCCAGGTGGCTCAGTGGGTTGGAGCATCATCCTGTACACCAAAAATGTTGCAGGTTTGACCCCTGGGTGGGGGCACAGTTGGGATATGAATGGGAGGCAACCAGCTGATGTTTCTCTCTCTTTCTCTCTCTCTCTCTGCCCCCTTCTCTCTTCCTCCCTCCCTCCCTTCTTCTCTGTAAAATCAATAAGCATATCCTTGAGGGAGGATTATAAGTAAATGAATGAATGAATAAATCAATGAATAGATGCTCCAAGGTGAAAAGAATATATCAAAATAAGAAATGCACCTGCCCTTCAATTCAGCAATTCCTAGGTGGAAACTTGAGAGAGCATTAATTTGAAAAATGGGTTTCTCAGTTGCTTGGGCTGTGGTATAGAATATGTTTCCTTGAAATCAATACATTCTAAGATTTTCATGAAAGGGGTAATTTTAAGGGCTACTGAGGAAAGAGCTCACATATATGGTGAGGGGTAAAGAAATGGGTGGCTGAAGAGTGACAGCTGGGATTGTGACTCACAGGCTTGTGAGCTGATTCACCTGCCAGCCAAGCAAGACTCCGTCAAGGACAAACCTTCCCAGGGAGAATGAAGAAATGTTTCAGGAACAGTCACCCATTTCACCCCAGGCTGAGTCACCCTTGGTTCATTCAGATTCATTCATGCCTTTCATCTTGCTGGAGATTCAGGGTGAGCAGGAGTCTGGTAGTCCACCTAGAAGGCACAGATCTTTTTAAGGTCATTTTATTCTTGATTTCCATCTAATGGGTCATTCTCACATTAGTGAGTCACTGTGTCTCAGGCTGGACTTCTAGCCACCCCTGCCTCTTCCCTCACTGGATGGGTCCTGGCTCCCCACCAGTCCCAGCAGTGGGTGGGGGTGGGGGTGGAGGTGGAGGGTGGAGCAGAGCGGGCATTCCCTCTACTGTGGGGGAGCACGTGCACAGGTGGCTGAGCAGAGACCCTGCTGGCACCACACCCCATTTATCTGACCCAGCGGTCCCTCCCCATTTGGTAAAGTGACTCACATTTACTCTTGGTGGAGTATCTGGCATCCCATAATCTTATAACATTCATTTCAACTTGTTATCTTCCACAATATTTATCTCACCCAATATTTGAAGTGAAAGCCTAGGAAATGTGTCATCCTGGGTGTGAACTCATTTCAGGGAAGAAAAACCCCAGACAACTTTAATCTGATAAAGGATACCTAACAAATTCCAGCTGAGAGTGGAAAAGTACATAACGAAATATTACCCAGCAGTGAAACTAGTGAATTACAGCTATGCAACAAAATGCGTGTCTTAGAGACAATGTCGAGTGAAGAACATAATTTCCAGTCTATATTCTACAATCCCTATTTGTGAGTTATTCTGCAGCCTTTCTCCCCACAGCCTGGTGAGGAATTCCACCAGCCAAGACCACATCCCCCCCCGAAAGTAACTATCCATATACTGTATATAATAATATAGTAATTTTATAAAGATAAAATCTAGACCCTGGCTGGGTGGCTGTTTGTCAGAACATCACCCCACACACCACGAGGCTGCAGGTTATATCCCCAGCTGGGGTGTGTACGGAAGGCAACCAATCGATATATATCTCTCAAAAAAATCAACAAATACATCCTCAGGTGAGGATTAAAAAGAATAAATAAAAGATAAAATCTAGCTAAATGAACTAGATGTTTTAGTAGTCTGTATGTGTAAAACGCTATGGATGTGTATTCATTTCCGGTGGCTGCTGTAACAAATCCACACAAGGTGCCGGCAGGGCTGTGCTCTCTCCCAAGGGCCCAGGGAAGAATTCACCCTTCGCTTCCTCCAGCTCTTTGTGGCTGCCGCACTGCGTGGCCTCTGCACTGCACCCGCTCCTGCCAATGTCTGCCTACATTCTCACACTGCTTTCTCCTCTCCTGTTGCTCTCTGCCTCCATCGTATAAAGGACTTGTGGTTGGATTTGCGGCCCACCTGGATGGTCCAAGACAACCTCCACATCTCAAGATCTTTACCTTAGTCACATCTGCAAACTCTTTGCTGTGTAAAGAACTTGCACAGGCTCCAGGGATTAGGATATCTCAGGGCGTCCATTCCTCATCCTCCCACTGGGCCAGATAAACACTAAACTCAGGGCCAGCGGGGCTGGGACAGGCTCTTACAGCCTTGCGAGAGCCGATTCTGCACACCTCTTCCCAGGTCCACGTTCAGTGACTTCAGGTTGGTAGCCGGAAATCAGTCATGTGGGAGCACTTACACCACAGAAACGAACAAGAGCTATAAATCAGAGCTTTCCCCCCAGAGAACTGGTTTGCACTTCTGGAACGGTGGTCACTCTCAGAGGAGTTACTGTCTCAGGTAGCAGAGGGGTAAAATTGGTTTGGGTAATGCTCTAAGTTTTCTAAACTGGGTAGTGTACTAATAGATGTTTGTCTTATTTTTTAAAAGAACTTTACATTTTATTTTTCAATTACATTTTACATGTTTATCTAATTATTATGATTTGACCTTAAATAGATATATTAGGTCTGTCCGGAAAAATTCCAGCCATTGTTAATATAACGAGAACGGTTTACATGACATCAAGGTAACCTGGCCACCAAGGAGAGTGGGCTGGAATGCGCACGTGTGAACAATGATGACTTCACCGTACTCGTCAGTGGGGGCGGTAGATGCCACTGAGTGAGCATGTGCACCGTGTGGCCATCACATTCTAAATGACTGAGTGAGTAGAGCAACAAATCTGCATCAGATTTTGTGTTAAGTTTGAACACTCCTCCAGGGAAACTATGTGGATGATTCAGAAGGTTTTCAGGGATGATGCAACAAGTACAGCGCAAATAAAAGTGTGGCACAAATGCTTCAAAGGTGGTTGAGAATCTGTTGAAAGTGATCCACATTCTGGAAGGCCTGCAACAAGCAGAACATGTGAGAATGTTGAACGTGTATGGGCTGCAATCAACAAAGATTGGTGCAAAAGTGCGAGAACTGGAAGCTGATCTGGGGACTCCAGAACTACTGTGTCTGAGATTCTGACACAGGATCTTGGCATGAAACACGCTGCAGCAAAATTCATTCTACGGCTTCTGCTGACATCGCTCTGCAGTAGCTAATGCCTTGATTCAAACTGCTACCAATGAATCAGATTTCCTCAAAAAGATCATAGCTTTGATGGAGACTGAGGCATCAACTGTCCTGTGTAAAATGTTTCTTGTACCTTGTATCTTCTTCAATGAATGTCTCTATTTTTCGTATCACGTGGCTGGACACTTGCTGGACAGACCTCTACATGTGTGTATATACACGCCACACCCTCCATACAGAATGTTGAAATTTTTTTATTTGAAGAGAAAAAACAGAAGGCGGCAGGAAGTTTCTAATCTTTCAAAACAGAAGAAAAAACAATACCAACTTCTGGTGAGAATGTGGAGATATTAAATCTTTTATACATTGCTAATGGGAATGTAAAATGGTACAACCATTCTGGAAAATAGTATGAGGATTTCTTATAAAACTAACATACCCTTATTGTGCAACCCAGGAATTATACTCCTGGGAATTTATCCCAGAAACATGCAAATTTATGTCCACACAAAACCTAGGCATAATGTCCCTATCGGCTTTGTTGGCAATATCTAACAACTGGAAACAACCAAAATGTCCCTCCTCCAACAGGTTACTAGATAAACATGCTGTTGCATTTAATTATTGATATGTGCAAAGACTTGAATGAAACTCAAAGGTATTATGCTGAGTGAAGAAAGCCAATCCACATATTGTGTGACTCCTTTTACATTATAATTTCAAAATGACAAAATGATAGATATGGAGAACATATTCGTGATTGCTGGGGATGAGGGATGGTGGGGGGACGAGGGGAGGTGAGTGTGACCATAAACAGGGAGAAAGAGGGAGACCTTTGTGGTGACGGAATACATTGTGTCTTGATTTTGCAGTGGTTTGGTGAATCTGGGCACGTGATAAAATGGAATAGAACTATGTACACACATTGTATCAATGTACTTCTCAAGGCTCTGATATTATACTACAGTTGCCTAAGATGTAACCATTGAGGAAAACTGTGTAAAAGGTACATGGGACCTCTCTACCCTATCTCTGCAACTTTTTATGAACCTACAGGTTAATCCATAAAACTAAATAAAGATAAAAGAAATGTAAAGTTTCAAAAGAAAAAAATAAGTGAAAAGCTATGATTGCCTTTTATACCTTTTCCCCTTACCAATTACCTGCATCACCCACAAATTCAACACAAAACCTAACTTCTGTGCTAATATCTCCTTTGGTTTTCTCCAAATCACTCTTCAAAATAGGTAAGTTCCAAATCAAAGCACTGCAATGTTTCAGCATTGTCACCGAGCGCCCTGCCTCCCTATGTAAGCTGTTTCTTCTGAGAGCCGTCATTTAAGATGCCTCTCACTTGCTTCTCCCTGACTGCTGTGTTTATATGACCTCTGTCTGCCTCCCTTGGCCACACCTTATCTTGAGCCAGCATCCCCCTAATCTTCCCCTGACAATCTGTTCATCAGTAAGAGGAGCCAACACAGGGTTTCTTCCTTATCCTGATCTGCTAGAACTTTCCTCTTCTGCAACCTGCTTTTAAATCTCGGTCCAGGCCTACCTTGCTGAACTTATCACAGAGACTGACCACTGGACCACAGGTTAGAACTATTTTCTGATGATAGCAGTCCACTGAATTGTATGTATCTTCTCTCTGTTTTTATTATCATCTTTGTATTTTCTCTAGCCAGCTGGTCAATAATATCTTTGTTTTTCTTTTCTCTTCCAACAAGTGAAGTCCAGCCAGAATCAATAACATCCCCTAACAGGCCTGAAAATTCCAACTCTGATAAACCAGGGGATAGAGTTAACAGAGGGAGGACTTACCAATCACAGATGCTCGGGGTATAACATGCAGAGCCACGGACTCTCAGTGAAGGGACCTTGCAGGCCCCACACTACCCTGGGGAAGCAACCGGGGAAAGGGCATTTCAGCTGACCCTTCCCACCGTTACTCCCTGGGTATCTCTGCAGGTTCCTCCCAGGAACCAATGCCTACAGATGAGTTTTCCATGTCCTGCCTGTGAGTTTTCTTTCTCTTCCCCACCCTTTCTTCTGTAAGTTCATTTACTTTTTAATCTACATGCACAGAGTTAAAATCAAATTGTATTACAAGCCCTGTAAAGGAAAACAGGGCTCCTCTACGACCCCCTTCAGCTGCATTCCCCAGAGGCAACACTTTTCAGCTCTTTCGTAGGTTTCTCCTGCTGTTTGCCCCACTTACACTGCCTTTACAGAAATGTCGACTTTAGACACAGCAATGCTACCTGTTGACGTTCTAACTGGTAGTAAAATGGGGATTTAACTTTCATTACCATGCCTGCTTCGCCCTCCCCCAAGAGAGTAGCACAATTTTTTAAAATTAAATTGATGTTTAGTTTTTATATTTTTATGTTCCCAGCCAAGCAAAGCAGTGTAGGGTGATCATATTTCTTGCCTATTACAACTTTTGTCTTATTTATAGTTATTTGAATTTGCTTTTCTTCATCCTTGCATATACACAGCCCTGTGCCGCATGGTGGTGTTTGGTCAGTGAAGAGGTGCACGTATGTCGGTGGTCCTGGGGGTCGGAATAGGGCTGGAGAATTCCTGTCACCCGGTGGGGTCGCTGCCACCCGGCATCGGGGCACAGGCACCCCTCGCATGTCTGCGGTGATGCTGGCGAACACAAACCAGCGCTGCCAGCCGGGTAAACGTCCAGCTCATACAATTATGCACAGCATGTACTGCTCGATAATGACAATAAACCACCATACTAGTTTATGTATTTACTGTACTATTCTTTTATCATTTTAGAGGATACTCTTTCTACTTATGAAAAAAGAAGTTTGCTGTAAACAGCCTCGTACATTGCATGTTTACTGCATCTCTTGATTGCATCATTTTCTCTCGCACTTGATTTAATCTCGGGTTGCTTTGTGCAGTAACGCGCTGTGCAGGCTTGTTGCCTAGCAGCAACAGGCTGTATTGGATAGGACAGCCTAGGGGTGCAGTAGGCCAGGCGGTCTAGGTGTAGGTCAGTGCCCCCTATGATGTTCACTCAAGGGCGAAATTGCCAAACAGCATATTTCTCAGAATATAGCATTGTGATAAGTGGCATTATCCTTGTTCCTGAATCTTCCTAGACTCTCCTACAGAAGGATAAAACTCCACTTAAAACAATTTTCAACGTCTTTAAGTCCATCAGCTTGTGTAATCAATTTTTATTGTTCGTTCATTTTAACCTGGAGGTTACCTTCTAGTAGACTGAAGGCTTTCGCTTCTAATCTGTGCTGGTCGCTCCTCAGGCCGGCGGAACAGCCATCATTCCAGAACTTAGCTTTCCTTCTCTCCTACGTTTGGCCCTGTGCAGTGGCATCTGTGAGGATGAGACAATATGACCGAGTTAGGAGTGCAAAACATTTGTTGAGGAGTGGTTCCCAGGCAAGGAGGGAAGAGCAGGACTGGACAAGACTGAGGTCAGCCTGCAGCACACCTGGCAGCGACCCTTGCACAGACAGTGTTCCTCTGGGAGGTCCCATAACGGTAGAGACAGCCAGGTCCTCTTAGCATCACTTTGCTCAGTGGTTGACGGAGGGCCACCCCAAGGAAAACATGACCTTGGCTCAGAAGCTGAGGCCTGTGCTGAAGGAGTTGCCAGCTAGAGGCTGTCAGCTGTAACAACGCTCGCTCAGGTGAACACCATGTCACTTCCTACAGGGGATCCGAGCATCTTGTTTCCAGGGCCACACAGATCTTGTTTTCCGAACCCGTCTTTCTCGTTCTTGTTTTACTCCCTTTTTGGTAGAGCATATTCTCAGTAGTTCCTTAGACAGGACACTCACAATGTAAAGTTCTTAAGACCTAGGATGTCTTAAAATGTCATCATTCTAGCTCACACTTGACAGTTGGTGTGGGGATGGAATTCCACATCCCTTTGGTTCCTCATTTTGATGGCACTGCTCTTTGTCTTTAGATTCCGGTGCTGCTGTTGACGCCTCTGTTGCCGTTCTGTTTCCCACTCCCTATATTCTCATTGCCCCCTCCCATTTCTTTCTCTCTCTGAAAACTTTTCAAATCTGTATTCCCAATGTAATTCCCATCGTAATGTAAAATAATATGCCTTGGTGAACATTTTTTATTCATGGGGGGGCACACAATAGGCATATTCATGTTCAGTTGGGGGAATCGTGTCATTGTAAACTGAGGAATTTCTTGTATTACCTATATGATCATTTTCTTCACTCAGTTTTTTCTGTTCAATTTTTTCTTTTCCTTCAACCTCTATTAGTCAGCTGTAGAACGTTCTGGATTGACTCTCTTTTGTTGATCTTTTCTCCCAATTGCCTACTTTTTAATCTTTTTATCAGCTCTTTGAAAGAGAATTTATCTTCTAATCTTTTCATTGAATCTTTAATTTTCACTGTATTGGCTTAAATTTCCAAGGTAATTTTTCTATTCTCTAATTGTTCCTTCATAATATCCAGTTCTTGTTTCATAGACGAAATATCTTCTCCCATTTCTTTGAGGGTGTTAGAGTTGGCTTGTTTTTTTTAAAAATTCTGCTGTCGCCCTGGCTGGCGTAGCTCAGTGGATTGAGCATGGGCTGCGAACCAAAGTATCGCAGGTTGGATTCCCAGTCAGGGCACATGCCTGGGTTGCAGGCCATGGCCCCCAGCAACCACACATTGATGTTTCTCTCTCTCTTTCTCCCTCCCTCCCCTCTCTAAAAATAAATAAATAAATAAATAAATCTTTAAAAAAATTCTACTGTCTGTATTATCTTGATTTTTCTCAAGTTCTTTTTTTTTTCTTGTATGTTTTGTTCTCTTACAAGTTGGAGGTTTTCCTCAAATATGTGGTGACCCTTAGTTGTCTGGTCTGATTTAGGAGTGAGATATTATAAAGAGCATTGAAAGGTACACAGGTGGGCTTGTTAGGTGGTAGGCTCTGTTCTAGGGAAACCAAGAGATAAACTGGCTTTTGAAAAGGTCAGAGTCTGGAGAACTTTTCTTTGGAATCTTTAAGTTTCTTACAGAGAAGAAGACTCCAGTCTTATCTCTTTGTGTTACAATCCTAGCTGTTTTTCTGAAAACTAGGAGGGAAAAGGGCTGAGGGACTCTCTATCTAGTACATAGATTTTTACTCAGCTTCCCTATTTTCAATAGGGCATCTCCCTCACCCCTCCCCAAGATCTATGATGTTATGATGTCCTAGAATGGGGAGCTCCTTGTGTTCAAATTTTCCAGAGAATTGACATATAATTCCAAAACTGGGGGGAGGAAAGCATAGGAGGTAGTTGCCTGCTAGATGGAGGAAGGGAAAAGACGTGGGGTTTTTTCATTCTCCTTATGCAACTTTCATCCAGCCCTCAGTTTTCATTTCCATCATTAACCTACGTCTTCCATAACATCTAATGCTTCAGTTCCTGAGACTTCCCAGGGTTCTGTCCTGTGAATTCGTTTGCTTCTCACTCACTGGTGCCTCCCTCTGCAATACTTAGATTCCAGCTTTCTCGGGTCTGCTGTATCAGTGACTGCCCCTACATCCACTACTTCCAAAAAGTTTATACCTCGAAGTGGCTGTCGTCTCCTTTTCTTTGGACTCTGTGTGTGTGTTTACAGCACTCTTCCGGACAGAAGGAATATAAATGCTCATTTTTAATGTACTGTGTTTAATTGAAAATGTCTGGCATGAACTTCCAGCAAGGTTACAGGAAAATCATGCTTTATTCCAATTCACACAAATATTTGAGCATCCTTATCACACATTTAGAGAAAATTGAAGTTCCAGTTTCTATTTTCAGTAGGTATCCCAGCATCCTGTGACTCTCTGAAAGTACTCCTTCCTTAATTGTCCTAGAGGTAGCACAGAACTCTCTACGCCATGTGCGTGTCCATCAAGACTCCAGTTCAGCTATTTTACTGGCTGTTTGGGAATGTCTTCTGCCATCAGTTTGTTTTGTGATTCATGTTCCCAGCTTTGGTATTAAGGGCAGGAGAGCAGTGAGCATTGTGTAATGTTATAACTTCCCTGTAGAAATCCAAATCATAACCCTTCAGATTTTTATACTCAGAGCCTAAGGGTTGGCTGCCTAGAGAAAGTAAATGTTTTCACTAAAAGCAAAAGAACAATTGTTTTGCAAGCACAAAGCTGTGTTGTATACCCCTCCTAAGAGCCATAAAATTGCTCAGGGTGAAAGGACTTCAGAAGTTGTCCAGTCCAACCACTCACGCAAGTGCTTAGAGCACCGCCCCCCCCATTATGCCCCCTGCCCCCAAGAGGAGGGTTGAGACACTACTTGAGCACTTCTGGTGTTTACTCCACCTTAGGCAATTTCCTCGCTCTTCAGAGTGTTAACTGTTCTTACTTTTGTCATCTACAGCTTATTTGGCACCAATAATGGGCCCAGCTCTCTGCTAAGAGCTTCACAAACTTCTCATTTAGTCCTCATCACAGCCCTGGAAGGGTTATTATTCCCATTTTGCAATTCAGAAAACTCAGAGAGGTTACCTGCTTGCCCCAGACCCCCCGGCTACTACATGGCAAGGCCAGCAGGTGAACAGGGCCCATCTAGCTGTAACTCCTTGCCTTTGCTATTCTTTCTTTTGTCAGCCCCCACACCCCCTTCTCTACAGCCTCCATCCACTGGGGCTATTTCTGTCTCTTGAGAGCAGAGTGGTAAAGCCAAACCTCTCTTCCACTTGAGCAATCTTCAGCTATTTCAAGATACTTATCTGGTGTCCTTTCCACTGGAGGCTAAAGCTTTCTTGAGAGAGAGAGAGAGAGAGAGAGAGAGAGAGGCGGGGGGAGAGAGGGAGGGAGGGAAGAATATCAATATCTGTTTTAGAGATATTAGGTATAATTCCCCTTTAGTTTCTAAGTTCTCTTCTTGCTTGGGGCACTTCAGGACCGCTGGTCCAGCCTCACAGAGGGGCACACACCGGGTCTTTTCCGTGTGCGGTTAGAAGCTGGTGCCCACAGGCTCTGCTTCTGCCCCAAACCCACCCTGGTGGCGGGCCACGATGGGCCTGCAGAAGCTGGGGACGTCTAGTACGTCAGCCTCTGAAGCGGCCCCACACTTAATGGAGTTCCTTCAGGAGACCAGCTGAGTCCTGGGCAGAATTAACTGCTTAATAAAAGGGTTCTTAAGTAGACTTTGTTGTGTGCCATTAAAGGAGCTTCAAATGATAAGATTCACATTGAGCAAATGCCCCGTATTAACTCCACCGCATAGTCTGGTTCCTTGCTTGCAGATAGGTTATTTTACTGTCCTGTTCCCCAAATTTGCCTCATCACAATCCCACAGAGGGTTTATTTAAACTGTCCTGGACCTTACTCCAGACCTCCGAAGTCAGTCTGCAGGGGTGAGGGGTGGACCTGTAGGTTTAATAAGCATCTCCAAGGGATTCTCATTATCACTCAAGTCTGGAAAACAGCTTTTTAAAAAGTATATTTTCTTGATTATGCTATTACACTTGTCCCATTTTTTCTCCCCTTTATCTCCCTCCACCCTGTACCCCACTTCCCTCCAGCGTTTCTGCCCTTAGTTCATTTCTGTGTGTCACACATGCGAGTTCTGTGGTTTCCCCATGTCCCACACTAAGTGGCCCGCCGCCAGGGTGGGTTTGGGGCAGAAGCACAGCTGCCCTGTGGGCACCAGCTTCTAACCGCAATTTCTGCTTTTTATTTGCCGGACCTTTTCTCCCATTTTCCCTCCTCCCCTTCCCTGCTGATAACCCTCCATGTGATCTCCATTTCTGTGATTCTGTTCCCATTCTAGTTGTTTGCTTAGTTGGTTTTTTTAGGTTCAATTGTTGATAGTTGTGAGTTTGTTGTCATTTGACTGTTCATAGTTTTGACCTTTTTCTTTTTCTTAGATAAGCTCCTTTAACATTTCATATAATAGAGGCTTAGTGATGACGAACTCTTTTAACTTGACCTTTTCTGGAAAGCACTTTATCTGCTTTTCCTAAATTTTAACTTTGCTGGAGAGAGCAATCTTGGATGTAGGTCCTTGCCTTTCATGACTTTGAATACTTCTTTCCAGTCCCTTCTTGCCTGCAAGGTTTTTTTTTTTTTTTGAGAAATCAGCTGATAACCTTGTGGGAACTCCTTTGTAGGTAACTGTCCCCTTTTCTCTTGCTGCTTATAAGATTCCCTCTTGCCCTGGCTGGTGTAGCTCAGTGGATTGAGCGCAGGCTGCGAACCAGGCATCGCAGGTTCGATTCCCAGTCAGGGCACATGCCTAGGTTGCAGGCCATGTCCCCCAGCAACCGCACATTGCTGTTTCTCTCTCTCTCTCTTTCTCCCTCCCTTCCCTCTCTAAAAAATAAATAAATAAATAAATAAAATCTTTAAAAAAGATTCTCTCATATTTATAAAAAAAAAAGATTCCCTCTTTATCTTTAATTTTGGCTAGTGTAATTATGATGTGCCTCGGTGTGTTCCTCCTTAAGTCCAACTTCTTTGGGACTCTCTGAGCTTCCTGGACTTCCTGGAAGTCTATTTTCTTTGTCAGATTGGGGAACTTCTCCTTCACTATGCTTTCAAATAACTTTTCAATTTCCTGCTGTTCCTCCTCTCCTTCAGGTACCCCTATGATTTGGATGTTGGAATATTTAAAATTGTCCCAGAGGTTCCCAAGTCTCTCCTCACTTTTTTGAATTCTGGTTTCTTCATTCTGTTCCAGTCAAATGTTTATTTCTTCTTTCTGTTCCAAATTATTGACTTGAGTGCATTCAAGGACCCCATGGGTCTCTCCAGTGAACTCTCCCATGAGACTGGGAATTTCTCCTGCCACCACAACCCCCACAGGTTTTTATAGCCAGAGGTTTTGAGGCTTTAGTTTCCTGCTCTGGAACCCTGGGCTGTGCAGCCTGTCTCACTCCCCAATTGTTCTTCCTGCTTACCCGCAGGTTAATGTGTGACTGCCTGTTTCGCCAGCCACCACCTCACCTGCGTGGCCCACCACCTTACCACATATCGTCTCCACCCCAGCTGCCTGTCACTGCTCCTCCTACCTGTCTGAATGAATGTTTCTTTAACTCCTTGGTTGTCCGACTTCCACACAGTTTGATTTTCTGTCAGTTCTGGTTGGTTTTTGTTTTTAAATTTGCTGTTGTCCTTCTTTTCGTTATGTGAGGAGGCAGAATATACCTACCTATGCCTCCATCTTGGCTGGAAGTCCTGGAAAACAGTTTTGAGGAGTTCATTCCCTGAAATTCCATTCCTTTTCTTTACAAATTGGAGGGGAAACAGCTGAATCAAGATAATGATGATTAACTTTATTTATCAATTTGGCTGGCCATGGTGCCCACATATGTGCTCCAATATTATTCTGGTTGTTCCTGTGAGGGAATTTTTAGAGCATGAGATTAACATTTAAATCAGTGGACTTGTAGCAAAGCAGATTGTCCTCCACAATGTGGGTGGGCCTCATCCCGCATTAGGCCTGAATAGAACCAAAAAGCTGCCCTCCCTGAGCAAGAGTGAATTCTTCATCAAACTGCCTTCAGCTACAACACTGGCTGTTCCCTGAGGTGACGGGACAGAGTGTTTGAGAAGAAGAGGAGTAGATGGTTACTGTGTTTTCTGAAGGGATGACGGTAGTTGAAAGGTAACTACTACTTTACGAGTGAATGAAGCACTGAGATAGCCATGTGGTGTGACCTTGCTGTCACAATAGCTCCTAGTCAAATATTTTGGGAAAGTGGCAGGGCAGAAGCTCAAGCCCATTTCAAGACTTTGTTTGTAAGCCAGACTACCTGAGTTACAGCTGACACACAGTAAAACTCTCCGTTCTAAGTAGGATGTTGGGTGAGTTTTGATGAATGTACGAGCTCATGAAATACTACAGCGATAAACATGCAGAGTGTTTCCATGATCCCAAACATTCTCCGAACCCTTTTTAGTCACTATCCTCTGCCACCCCCATCTTCCTCCCCCATTTTGTCATTACGAATGGAATCAGGTGACACAAAGCTTTTTTCAGCACAATGCTCTTTCAGCGTAATGCTCTTACAATTCATCCGACGCCGTCGCACCTATCAGTAGGTTTTTCTTTCTATTGCTGAGTAGTATTCCACCACGTGGGTTTCCTCCACTTTACCCATTTACCAGTTCATAGACATTTGGTTGTTCCCAGTTTGGGACTCTTGTGAATAACACTGCTGTGAATATTCCCATTCAGACCTCGGTGCAGACAGTGTTTTCATTTCTCTTGAGTTAATACCTGGAGTTGGATGACTGCTTCACACACTAAGTCTTATAAGAAACCAACCAGCTATTTTTTAAAACGGCGGGACCATTTTGCATTCATACCAGCAGTGTAGTACAATGTAACTTTTCTGACAAAGACAATTCACTCTAGACAGAAATGCAAACACATTTATTTTGTGTCACCAGCAGGGACAGAAAACGAGCTTTGTTGAAGGCACTGCTTAAGAGTGCTGAACCTGGAGTCAGAGTGAGTGAGGTGCATTACTGGATCCAACAATATTGCTTCTCCAGTTCTGGAAAAGTCTCTAGATCTCTCCAGGCCTAATTTCCCTAATTGAAGCACAGACATAACGCTTTCTCCCAGCCTGGGGAGGTTGTAAGGATTAAATCAGACAAAATACATAAAGCACTTAATGTAGAACCCAGTACATCATAAATAATATAAATTACTCCTATTATTCTAATTACCTTCTTTGGAATAGCATTTGTTGCAGTAGGGTTTAACTATATTAAAACACATACAACACATTTTACTTCTTTGGGGTTTCTTTGGGACAATAATTTACAATTCAGGGAAGCCACAGGAAGCTGAAAAGCATGTTTTGTCTTTGAAAGGAGATATTTGTAGTTATTTGGAACAAACAACCAGGATGTTTTTTACGCCCTCTCTAAACTTTTTGACCTAAGTTTTCTAGTCTGTGAAACAGGAGTTATAATTCTTGTCCTGCCTCTCTCACAGGTTTGATATGAAGATTGAAGAAAACACGCAACATTATAAACTGTAAAGCATTACAGAAATAGGGAGAAGATTCAGTTTGAAATTATTAGATAACTATGTTCTTTAAAATGTTTCCCTTTTTCTGATGTTACATAGTAAAAAATAAACTGATAGTTGGGGAAAATTGCAGGAAAATGCTGTTAACATCGAAGGTATGAGAAACTGCCACCAAAGAGGCCAGGCTACCAGACAGGCCAAACCAGCACCCGGGGTGCCTTCAGTGTCATCATGCACCTTTCTGGCCCCGCAGCAGGTGTGAACAAGCGGAATTCCCCGCAGCGTTTCGGTAGCCATAGGAGAACGGTTTGTCTCTCTGTGCATCCAAACGTCTGCGTTCAGTTGCTCACTGAGATGACGCATGAGTTTCAACATGCTGCTTGAAATCCCTTTTGGGAACCTATTAGCGGCAGGAGAAAAGCTGTCTCACAGTGGCGTTTTTGTCAGCGCCAGGAGAGTTCTAATAGAAATGGGAATGCTTTAACTCTCCATTGGAACCATGTGGGGGAACAGCAGACACAGCACAGAACTGCATTGGGGAACAGAAAGGTTGTGTGTATTTGGAGTGGAGTAGAATTAATGGGGCCTTTTATAACTATGAGCACTGCCAGGCAGTCAGCCTGAGCTTCCAGGTCATGTTCTTTTCCTTGTGAAGAAAGCCTGATTCCACCTCGACCACTGGCCAAAGGAGGAGCTAGAGAAGGGAGGCTTTGGCACAGCTGCCCACGCCCACCTGATGTAGTCGATGTGAACTCCCAGATGCAGACACTTCGCATTTCTTCTGCAGTGAGTTGCTTCTCTGCTAAACAAAGTCAGAGCACTTACCATAATTTTTTTTAAAACTCAGAAATAATTGAATTAAATTGTATTTTTAATTTACTAGTGAATACACGTTTTCACCCATTATTTTAACATATGTTTTTGGTGTAAACATTCTGACTATCTAGACTGAAATTACTGTGCATGGCCAGACACACAGGGCACCTGGTTTCCTCACAGCTCAGCCCGAGGTGCCACACTCCAGAACCACACCTCATGACGGTCATGCACACAAACACGGCCGCCCTTCTTCTCAGGATAGTTCTGTAGGAGGTATTCCACATGCATTTCTTTAATTTTACAAATGAGAAAACTGAGGCCTATAAGGAGAAATAACTTACCCAACATTTCACAGCTGGTAAGCAGGAGAAAGAATTGAAAATTCAGGTCCTCTACCAGAAAAGACAACTATGAAAGTTACAGGGTTACAGGGGGTTTTGCCCCAGAATATATTAACCAGCTTTCTATCTAATTTAGCAATTTCATTCCAGCAGTTTTATATATGAATTTCCTTAGAGCCAGCTTTATCACTTGTCAGTTTCCTCAGTAATGAGTTTAATAAACCTTTGACATGTAAAAAAAAAGAAGAAGAAAGAAACTTCAGGTCCTGCTATGTCTGCTCTGCGGCTTCCGCCAGATAACAGATGAGCACTCCCGGAGAACCGAGTACATGAAGACTCCTACTGGGGTCTGTGACCTCAAGGAAAATTGCTGGAATGCTACAATTGTTCTTCAAGGAAATCAACCGCAAAATAGGGGCATGCGTTTCAAATATTACTAATTTCCTTAATAACCTGACATAGGTCTGCAATCCCCAAATTTCTTAATATATTTATAGTTTATATGTTTAAAGTTATTTATAGCATATTTCTTAGGGTAATAAGCACCTTAAATTTATTACTGGCTGTGCTATTCAGTGTTGCTTTTAGGTTCACCTAAAACATTGTTCAAACTTCAATGTGTATCCCCCATTTTTAGGGTTCTTAATGTTGGGGTGCACATTCTTTATCTATACTTTCAAAACTTCATAAAATTTGCCGTTATCTTCCTCCTAAAATTTGAACACTGAATTTTGGGGTCTCTCCCCATAAGCAAGCCTCTTCATTGCAGAGCTGACCTGGAACACTTCCCAGATGAAAGGGAAGAGAAAACCCCCACTCCCTGGCCCCTTCACGGGCTGCCCTCTCCTTGGACACTGTCCCCCACCCCACCGCCCTGCAGGGCTGCCGTTAGGACACCTGCTCCTCCCTCTTTTCCCTCAAGAAACTGATAACCAAGAAGATGTGAGCCTCTTTCCTGGTCTTCAGTTAAGTACACCACACTGGTGATAGGGGATTCTGATGTAAGCGGCCAATCAAACTAATCTCTCCCAGAAAGGTGCAGTGTTGCAGACTGGAAGCTCAAGTGATTCGTGACAGCTCACCTGTGATGTAAAATCCTACTGAAACACAGGAGCAATCTAAGCATAAATAAATAAATAAATAAATTAGCTTTAAACCTAAAACATAAATTAACTAGACTTAACCCTTAAAAAAAAAAGGAAAAAAGGTGAACAATATTAGAGACTCTTCTTTTTCTGAATCGTCTAAAACACAGACAAACCCCCAAACAAAAACTCCCGCCCATGCAGTCAAATCCACGCTGCCTGGAAGAATAGCAGTAGCTGTTCTACCTGCTTACCCGTGATTTGGAGAAAGCGCTTTTGTTCTCCATGAAGTAGTAGGAAGAGATGATCTGATTAGAGATCGGTGGGCTGCTCCTCTTTTGGGCCCTCTAGAAAACCTCTGAGTTTTGACCTGCCTGAGAAATGTTTAGATGTCCACATGCACAATCAGATAATCTCCCAAATGCCTTTCCCCTGGTCTAACTCAATTCAGATAACTGTGTTTGTGAGAAACCCTCAGAGAAAACATTCAGGCCAAATGATCTCATGCCTGGATTTTGTAAAACAATATGTACACAAGACCCGAATTTATGTGATCACCGAATATGTGCCATTCCAAATCCAGCGCCAGGATATTCTTCAACAGTGTGGTGTCTTTGCCACGTCTGAGTCACTTCTTAGGCCTGGGTCCAGGACAGCCTGCAGACCCCTGGTCACCACACAGGCCACATAAGGAAGCAGTTCTGGACTATTTCTAGGAATGGCATCTTTTAAAGTTATTTTACACTTATCTCACCCATTTTGCTATCCCAGATGGTTTTTAAAGGAGGGCCAGCAGAGCTGAGAGTGATACTTTATTTTTCCTCCAAATAATTTAAATTTTCTATTGTGTCCAACTGAGAAAAAATCAAAGATGTGCTGTGGCGATAATGCCTGACAGTCCCTGGGGATACCGGACTAGTCTCTTGGGGCAGAATTCTGAGGTTTACTTGCTGTTTGGGGGGATTCTGCACCCCCATTTGAGGGGACATATGAAGGATTAAGACTTCTTTTCCAGAGAGATTGAAGACATAGGAAAAGTTGTTCTGGATTGAACCTGTGACCACAAACAACTGATAGGAGCACTTCGAGCCCTTGAGTTTAGTCAATTATATTATTGTGGTTGAAAAGCCTTGCTTTATCTTCCCGGTTGTCACTTCTGGAAGGGCTGCCCTCTGCATGGTAGATATGACCCACATGTGTATTTTTCTATTGAGAAGTCAGAGAGAATTACTCTGTGCTCTGGTCTGGAGAAAAGGCTGCTGTTTTCAGACAGGTTTACTCAGAAAAGCATCCTGGAGGCTGGTCTGGGCTCCCCGGAATGAGGCACATCCAATCTGGGGACCGCAGCATGACACCTGGTAGCCCAAATTACCCTCCATGTTGCCTGCCCAAATACTTCTTTTGACTTTGTTATATGATCTGAAATCCTACCATTGGAAATTCAGTCAGTTGATAGTTCTCTTTAAGAGAATGAGTTTGGGGCCCAGAATGCTCTTCCAGTAGCCCTGTTACTTTATTAAGCTGGTCCTATAAAAATCAGGTGACGCGTCTTGTGGAAAGCTTTTCCACTTGGGGACATGGGGCCTGCTGTGGGGCCTCCTGGTTTAGGGCTGTGTTGCTACTTCCTGTTAGTGGTTAGCGTTCTGTATCAGACTCCGTGAAGGCAGGAACTGTGTCTTGTTTGTGGCTGTAGCCCCGCTGGGCCTGGCACATAGTATTTACTCTGTACTTTCAATCGAATGAGCTCCAGCATTTTGAACTGTAAAATGGGGATGACAGTGGTAATGGTGCCCTTCTCGGAGTGTCTGTGAACCTGAGGTGAGGTAGTCCATGTCAAAATGTTGGTCGACTGTAAAGAACTATGCAAATGAAAGTCATTATAATAACTTGTTGGGAGGCGGGAGAGAAGTCCCAGGAGGGCCACCACAAGCCTCACCGTTTTGAATATTTTTCTGGGGCCAGTTCTACATGATTAAATTTAGAAGTCACTACCCACAGGACTTTGCTCTGCCTTTGTACCAAGATTCTTTGCCCTGTGTATACCTGGGAGAGGTGTTCCCAGAGTTCATTTTTTCATAGAATAAATTACCAGACATTGGAAAACTAGACACTAATTCTTGCATAATCTGGTTGAAAACTAGTTTGGTACATAATTGTAGTAAATATGAAGGTTAAGAGCTTAAGGCAAAAGGAAACAAAAATGTACTTGTTGCCTAACTACACCATGATAGAGTGGGAGACTGTAGCGAATTACGGAGAAGACGCCAACTGTTTCTTGTTCTCTCCTATCCCCTCCTCAGAGAATTCTCCTCCCCTCCCAGCCTCTGTTCACAGCTGTTCGAACAGGGATGGAAAGCCACAGTTCAAACCTTCTCACCTTAGAGAAATAAAGCCATTTGGATAGTCAAGTTCGAACAGAGACACTGAGACAGAGTCTACCTTGGTAATATTAACAGGGAGCCCATGTTGGGCTTGACCTGAAGCCCCACGCACACCCAAACAAAGGCAGCCAGACGAGGTACCTTGGCCTTGACCTGACGTTTCACCAGGCCTGTCTACTTGTCAGGGTCAACTCTTAGAAAGAATGTTTCATTTCAAAGGTAGCTAAAATGCAGTGGGAATGAAGAGGATTAGAAAGTAACATACCCATATTTAAACAAGATGGAAGAAAATGGAAAAATTAATGGTGCTTACTTATGGTAGAACCAAAAGAGGTTTTTGCAGATTCTGGAGGGACTTTCCAGGTTCATTCAACTTCTTCAGAGACTGATGATGCTGTGCCTTATATTTGTTAAGTTGGTATGAAAAATATATCGCCTGAGGTAATGAATGGTGGAAATGGAGGTTAAAAAGAGAAAGGATTCCTGTGCAAGACTGAAATTGAGGAGGTGAAGAAAGTGGTGAGGAAGGAACGGCGGAAAGGTTATGACCCAAGCTTGTCATCTGCAGCATTCAGTCTGGTTGCTGTCTGGAGCTGGTGGGAAGAAGGACTTCGATGGAGCTGGGGGAACAGAGATGGCTGCAACCAGGTGACCCATGTACAGTTTCATACGTTGTATTTATAACTGGGTTTTGCCTATTTGGAGATGGGATTTGTCTTTGAAAGGAGGGGTCACAGGAAATCTGGATTGCTGTCACACTGTAAGCATAAAATACCATGCTGTACGTACAAGGCTTGACTGTGATGTGTCTTTACATTTCAAAACTCCCAGAGGCCTCTGCTCTGTGATTGTGTTTTTATTGTTTCTGCCGACGGAGCTTCAAGGGTCCTCCTCTTGGGTTCTTAAGGCCCTAGAATCTTTGTCCATACTTGTGCTTTCTTTTCCTTTGCTTGTCCAAATCATCTGTCCTTTTTTTCAAGTATTATCTATTTTTTCACTTGTGCTTTGTTTTCTACCAAGCTCCTGTTTGCTTTTTAGAAAATTTCCTTTTAGGTTTTTTTTTCCATTTTTAAAAATAGCTGGTCCCCCAACACCTGCAACCAGAGAGGAAGCGGGTGCCCCTCTTCCTAGGGTGCCTGCCGGGCTCGCCTGCGGTGCGGGCTCCATTCCGTGCGGCAGCACATCCTAGGGTGACGTGAAGAGTTTGAAAGACTATATCACCCTGAGGCCATTTGCAAAGTGTTCATTCTGTAAGTACAAAGTTGAAGTGAATTTCAATGTCAGCTTATCTCAGATTCCCATTTGTTGTTCATTTAAATGATAAATACACTCAATTTATTGCTCTAATCTTGTACAAGCTGAACTTGGGATCTGCCTGAACACTTCTGGTCCTTGTCCAAGTGCACACAATTTCCAGTCTTTGCCTCCTCATAGCTCTTTGCTGTGATCCAAGGTTCTTTACTTGCCAAACCGTATATTATATGGGGAGATTGGTGGTGCTGGTGGTGGTTTTCTTTTTGGCTACTTCTTTACTTTCATAAATAAAAAATAAGCTATGCAAGCAGTAGGTCATCAAATCTCTTCATTCTTTCTTTAATCAAATGCTCAACCAGGCACAGTGCTTGACTGGGGGGACATGGTGATGACAATCATGGAAATGGTGACAATGACCGGTTGTCATGGTGCTCACAGTCCTGCACGGGAATCATAAAAAGAGGGTTCAATAGCTTCAGGCGCAACCCCTAGAGGGTCAGTTTGACATCAACCTCAAAGAAGAAGACTGCATTATTCAGAGCTTTAATTTTATTATATCTTCCTGCACATCATTCTTTTTTTTTTTAATTTAAAGAAAAAATGTATTGAAGGTCTGAAAAACAATTCCTAAAAGATTGGCTTTTCCAGAAAACTGTAGCTACACAAGGCATTGCATCTATCACGTTAAAATGTGCACTAGACACAAACACAAAACCCATTAACAAGCCACCAGTCTTCCACAATCTGAGGGAAGATAAAATGCCGATGGAACAACGTGGGTGACTTCCAAAGGATACGCTCTTTACTTTAAGCACCAATAAAAAAATAAAAGGAGCACAAATGGGGGAGTGTGATCAGTTATATACACTGACTTGAACCTTTGGCACCGGACTGAGGCATCTGTCATATAGCATTAACACATATTACAAAAGTGCGTAGCCTCAAAGGAAAAGAACCACCAGCATTCAAAAGCAACTTTGTCGACTAGGCAACAGAACACTCTACAGTATGCCCCTTCATTGTCCATCAATACACTGGAAGCAACTTTAAAATGATAAGAAAAGAAAAGAAAAGAAAAGAAAAGAAAAGAAAAGAAAAGAAAAGAAAAGAAAAGAAAGAAAAAGGGAGCTGTAACCCTTTTTATGTTCTTTGTTTAAGATCAAACAGAAAACAAACATCAAGTCAGTTATACACTAACACTTTCAAAGTACACCGTGTGTGCAAGAGGGGGACCAAGGACAGGAACGTGTCACAGAGATCCACACCAGGGACAAATGAGTGCCTCACGCAGCTTTCTGGTGGTACTCAGGAGGGGCTGCTTCATAATCCCTGGCTCTAAACAAAGTTGCAGGATTCTTTGTCAGGTACTTCAGGAAATCATGAAGATAATTCAGTAATAAAGCAAGGCTCTTCTCATGCAGAGGGGTGTAGGCCAGCACCGCTCCGATTCGGACAAACAATCTCAGCAGATGTGGCACTCCATACCCCTGGGGCATGGGTGCATCCAGGTGGTCTGCGAGGACCTCAGCATACCGAGGCCCCTCGAATCTGTAGAGTAGCTGAGCGCCCAGCATCACATTGAAGTGCTCCTTTATCCCTGCCACAACTTCACTGACAGCGTGGTACTCCTCATTACCTGTGTTTCCTCAAGATTTCTTGTAATTTGCATAATCCTCCAGAATGGAATACACATTCTTCTTGGCAGGAAGATGAAAGAGCTGTTTCTGCCTGCGGTGATGAGGTCCCAGTCATCCACTAGCCAGGGTTTCAGTTCTTCAGGAATCTGCACTTGGACTTCACCCCTGTTCATGAGTGTTTCCCCGTTTTCAACAGTGGCATCTACTCGAGCCCTCTCCTGGCAAGGAGGCTCAGGTGTCTCACTGGTACTGCTGCCGTCTCCATTTCCAGGCGTTTTCTGTGTGTTCCTTTTTGTTTTCACTTCAGCGTTTTTCTGTTGCATACCCACTGTCTTCTTTCCGGAGGCAGCCCCCTCATCTTCCCCTCTGCATACTGCTCCTGATTGGCTTTTGGCGTTCTCACTGTTTCTGCAGATTGGTGTCCACATATTTGAGGACTCTGCTTTCTGGGGCCCATTCAGCCCAGTTTTTATTCCAGCCACTGTAATGTATAAAGTGTTTCACTCGTTTGTCCTTTATGGCCACCTTTACACACTTTGCTACAGAAGAGGTCCGTGGAAGCTCAGCACTTGCTCTTCCTCCTGGAATTTAAGCTCAGATCCTGCTTCGGCACCATTTATAGGGATTTGCCGCCACCTCCTCTGCCTCCCACCACCCCAACTACCGCGCCCACTCGCCACCCCACCCAGCTCTGAGTCAGATGCCCTGGGCAGCACTAGCTCTACATCCTGGGCACCTCCTGCACATCGTTCTTGACATCATTGTTAAATTCAAGACCATTTCTTCTTATGCTCAGCAATGATGAAGACCTTTTATTCAGTATCTCCTAATGAGAACCCTACATATATTTTAGTACAGTAGCAATCATGCTGCCCTTTTCTGTTTTTTTAAATTCCATCATTTATCTCTTTTTTAAAAATGTATTTTATTGATTATGCTGCCCTGGCTGGCGTAGCTCAGTGGATTGAGCGCGGGCTGCGAACCAGGCATCGCAGGTTCGATTCCCAGTCAGGGCACATGCCTAGGTTGCAGGCCATGTCCCCCAGCAACCGCACATTGATGTTTCTCTCTCTCTCTCTCCCTCTCCTCTCTAAAAATAAATAAATAAAATATTTTTAAAAAAATGTATTTTATTGATTATGCTATTACAGTTGTCCCATTTTTTCCATCATTTATCTCTTGAAGGTCTTATTCATCAGGTGCTCCTGCAGAGCTCATTGATATTGCCAAGCATCTAACTTGTCCCTAAGGGTTCTCCTTGACTGGAGAGAGAAGAGTGAATTAGGGCACATCTGAATGATAGTGAACAGCACTTGAAAGAGCTATTTTTAATTTTCTAGGGGAGAAGATTGTGTTCTGTAAGTATCACATGTGTTCTCTTCCGGACAATGCGTTTGCTTAGTTGGGCCACTAGGTTCAAGGAGCTAAAAAGCTCCAACGAATATTTGTCATTGGCAACTAGCATGGCCCCAGATCACGCTAGGGTTGGTGCAGCAGCCGAAGGAAGCCCAGTGCCTGACCTTGTGTAAACAAAAGGTGTCGTTACCATAAGCAGTGCTGTCGTTACAGTCCTGTGTTCCGAAAGGCCTTAGTGGAGAGTGACGACCGACTCCCTGTGTGAGCACTGAGGCACACCTGCAGTCCTGCAGCCGCTGTGTCCTGGCCTCCGGGCTCTGTGTGGACGTTCCCATCCCGTCACATCCGGAGGAAGCCTCCCAGTACACACCATAAAGCTCATGCTTCTACCTGGTCACACAGCTGCTCCACAGGCCAGAAATCCCTATTTTCCTCAAGAATTCCTTACACACTCTCTGCGCTGCCAGATTCTCAATCCAATGGGACAGCAAGCCCTACGTTTCTTCCCTTGTTGTATCTCGTTACAGTGGTCTCTTCTTTCTTTCTCTTCTAACGTCTTTACCTGTACTTCTGTGAAAACTAGCTGCCTCTCCATAGACATGATTAGACGATGGGAATCTTGGGAGATAAAACAGCAGACGCACTTTCACGATTGCTTTCTGGAGGACATGGGAACAAAACAATGGGACAAACACTGCCCGTCACTCTGGGGCAGGACTTCAGGTGATGTCTAGTTTTAGCTTCACCTGCAATTTGCAAAAGAGACCCGGACCAAAACTTTTGGATGCAGGGAAGCAGTGCACCTCTGCAAGTCTGAGGAAAGAGCTAAATCTAGGCAGAAACAGCTGCACATCCCTTAGAACACAGCCCTCCCCCCACACCCCGCAAATACCAGTGATGGCTCCCCACTGTGTTAAGCGTAGAAACTTAACTTCTGAGTTGCCTTTCAAGCCCTAATATTTACCAGACCAATTAGTCTGTTTCTTGCCTGTCCTCCACAAAATGAAAGCTCTGTGCTTTCCTGCCTTTCCTCTTTGGCTTCAGCTGTTTCCTGCATCTGAAATGCCTGCCTTCTTCCCTCTGCCTGGCCAGTCCTCAGCACTGCTCACCTGACTCAGTCACCCATGACGCTTTAAAAAAAAAGAAAAAGAATTTGGCAATGAGGCCCCACTGCCAACCTGGGTATCACATCTCTGACAGGAGAACCCAAGTCATATCTTTCTTTAAAATGCACTGAGAGCCACTGGTCTGTCTAATCCTTTCATGCTGAATTCAAATCCCGCTTCTGGGAAGTGTTCCCTGGCCATGCCAGGGAAGAAAGTCCTCCCTGTTTGCCATTATGAGGGCACTCAATAGCACCTGACACCAAAAGCTTTCCTAAAGCTCTGTGTTAGCTAGGAAGCTCTTAGATTATGAAGCCACCTTCTATTCTCAGGCCACTAGCATGATGCCTTGCCCACAGTAAACTTTTTTTTCAATGTTCACCTGAGGATATATTCACTAATTCCAGAGAGAGGGAAAGAGAGGGAGTGAGAGGGAGAGAGAGATACATCAACATGAAAGAAACATCAGTTGGCTGCTTCCTCTATGTGCCCCAACCAGGGACCAAACTTGCTACCCAGGCATGTGCCCTGACCAGGGATGGAACCTGCAATCTTTTGGTCTGTGGGACAATGCTCCAACCAACTGAGCCACACCAGACAGGGCCCTTAGAAACCTTTGTAAATATTTACTGATTGTTGGCTCCAGACTGGAGGGGCAGGAGGGGCAAAAATAGATACGGAGCATGTGAGGGGAGAAAACCGGTGCTGGGACCCAAGGCAGGGTGTGGGGGCAGCAGAACCTTCTACAGCAAAGGGAAGTTGCGTGGGGGCACGGCAGAACTGCAGAGAAGTTTGGTCCGGTCCAGATGAGTGGACAACAGGGTCCTCAGAGTGGGGGACAGGTGGAGTGAAGGACAGTGAAGATGCAGAGGGGCTACAGGCTGCATTTCAGGGCCTTGAGGAGACAGTTCCCAACTGGAGAGAGGCTGACCTCTGACCCAGGCACTGAGTTGTCTGACCCAGATAACTCAGGTCCCCAAGGGCCTGAAGGAATGGAAGGAGAGATCCTGGACTTGGATAGGGGCCAGAAGTAAGGTAAAATGCAGAAAAGGGGCTTCTCCAAGGTGCAGTTGGAGGAGGAATCCAGAGTTTGAGGGGGAGGAAGCATGCCTGCCTCAGAGAGACAGATAAACTTCTTGAGTCAAGTCTCAATCATTCGTGAGTTACTTGAGTACCAGAGTTACATACTAATTGTTCCTTTTATTCCCTTACCCAATCCCTGAGTAGGTGGGCCCTTTAAAATGGCTGTGTGTGTGTGCTGTGCAGTGAACCGGGCAAGAAGGAATGACTGCCTGGCTGGCCGGGACCCTGTCTGCTGGGAACTGTCTGTTCTCCCACCGAACGGAGGACTTGCCTGGGCCGGGCCAGCCTGGCAGGAGCCTTTGAAAAGTCACCCAAAGAAAACTCTACAAAAGAGCCTTCTGTTTGGGAACAGGCCTGGGGTGCCTGTTTCATCACCAGGCTTCCATTTCTGTGATTCCACCAGTGATAGATATTTTTTAAACGGAGGAGCCAGATCTTCTTGATAACACAGTCATGGAAACGTCCCACCCTACCACAGCTGGAAAGGTCCTCCAGCCAGAACGTTGGATGAGAAACAAATGAAGAAAACTTCAAGCAGTCTGATGGCCCAGGCGTCCTCTCATCTAAATGGGTGGGTGTCCCCGTAGTGGGGACTCTGAGGTCTCTCTGGCCAGTGCTCTGTGTGCCCTAAGAAGGAAAACACCCAAATGCCAGTGTGTGTGCCTCCCTCAGACCAGGAGCCTGAGACAGAACAGCCCTCTCCTGCACACCCAAGGGGTTACAAACTGATTTGTATTGGAGAACTGACTTTGGAGGGGAGGAAACCACAGCACTGAAAGGTGAAACAAGGTGTCTGCTGACATTTGGGGGGCAAGGTGAAAATAGGGGCTTCTATCCCAGGGCTGTGTGATTCTCATTAATACTAATGATACCAGCTAACAGGTATTGAGCATTTACTACCTGCCAAGCATTATGTCTTTCCTTTATTTTTATTGGATACAATTGACATATAACATTGTGTAACTTTAAGGTGTACTTATTGATTTGATGCATTTATATATTGTAATATGATTACCATCATAGTGTCAGCTAATACCTCTATCACCCTACCTAATTATACTTTCTTTTCTGTGGAGGGAACAACTGAGATCTGGTCTCTTAGCAGCTTAGGAGTTTATAATGCAGTCTTACGGCCTACAATCACTACGCTGCGCAACAGACCTCTAGGACGTACTGCCTGCAAATCTGTCCCCTCCACATCTCCCCGGCTCCCCTGGCCCCAGGTGCTCCACGTGAGCCCGCCCGCAACAGACTACGAGCTGATGTTACTGTTCTCATTTTCCTCCTTTTCCTTATGGTACACTGAAGTATAAATACATTAAATGACTTGTCCGACATCACAGTACTACCTGGCATCACCTGGCATGGCTGGGCTTGAACCTAGAGGCGGGGTCTGGGCGCTTCACCTGGGAGTGCTGATCTTCCTGTGTTTCTTGGCCCACACTGGCCTTCTCAGTCTGGTGGCAACACAAGACACATGGCGTGATGGGAAATGGCAGTGTATCCAGAATGATTACCGCAGCAGTTGGCGTCCGAACAAAGATGTATGAAACCATGAGGACTCCCCGGTAGAACATGCGGGTGTAGGATCAGGCTTTGCTCAGAGGGAGGAGATGTGCAAAGGGAGCAGACAGAGTTTTTTACTGACAGGAGGAAATGCTTAGCACATGGGGTTTAGTGAAAAGAGAAAGTTAAAGAGCTACTACCTACAGTATGATCTCAATGATATAGAAAGATGCGTAAAGTGATAAACAGTATTTTTTTAAAAAGTTTTAAATTTTTTAAAATTCAAGCAACAATAAAGAGAAGTCTTTCCACTGGTGTACGTTCTTCCTAGTTCAGAATAGTTCAGTAAGGGTTCTTGAGCCTGTCCGCTGCCAGCGGCTCAGTGACCCAGGCATCCCCACCTTGCCCCGAGAGGCCCTCGCATGGTGCTGCTGGCAGGGCTGTGAAGTCTCTGCTCCAGCACCGCCCCCATCCTGGGAAAGCAGCCCTAACCCAGCCTGGCTGGGCACATTCGGAAGTGGGCGGAGGTTTATACTGTGTGCTTCCTACCATCTCCTTTCTGCAGCCTGCTCCTGTCACTCAGCCACATTCTCGGCATAGAGACAAAAAGTACATCTCTCCCTGTTACTCCACATAAAATGTTCCTTAAAGCTGAACAACGTCATGGCTAATTATCAACTAACAACCTTGGATATAATTATCCTTTTCCACTCCATAGAAATTGAATCAGTGTTGCACATATACAAAGAAAAAAGACTTACCATTTTTCAGTCTCTAATTCTTTTTCTTCTTCCTCTTCCTCTTGCAAGATAAACCAGTGGATTTTAAAATAGTGGAACATATATTCATGGACTTGACTTCATATTATATATTACAGCTAGCCTCTTTAAAAAGCATCATTTGTGGAGTTTGGGTGTTGTATGAAAGAAATTCCACAATTGTGTAGAAAGGCTGTTAAAATCTCTTTTTTCCAATTTCTTATTTATATGAGGATGGATTTCTTTTACATACTCAGCAAAACAACATTGCAGCTACTTGAGTACAGAAGCAAATACGAGCATCCAACTTTCTTCTAAAGCATACATGAGGAGATTTACAAAATATAAAACAATGTCACTCTTCTCACTAATTACTTTTTTTCATCCTCACCCAAGGACATTTTCACTTGCTTTTTTAGAGAGAGAGGGGGGAAGGGAGAGAGGAAAGGGGAGAGAGAAACATTGATACAAGGGAAGCATCAGTTGTCTGCCTTTGCACACATCCAGACAGGGGCACCTGCACCCTGACTGGGGATCATACACGTCCGGACTGAGGGTAGCATGTGCATGTGTGAATTAACCTGCAGCCCAGGTAAGTGCCAGGTATGTGCCCTGACCAGGAATCAAACACCCAACCTGTGGGTTGCAAGAGGATGCTTCAACCACGGAGCTGCACCCACCAGGGCTCACTAATTACTTTGTGGTTTGGAAAAATATACTTTTTAAAATTGAGATAAAATTCACATAACATAAAATTCATCATTTTAACTATTTTAAGTTCACACTTTCGTGGCTTCCAGTGCATTCACAAGGTTCTGCAACCATCACCACTGACTTTAACATGTTCATCGCCCTTCCAAGAGTCCCTGTGCCCATGAACAGTCTCTCATCGTTTCCCCGGCTCCAGCCCCCGTGACCACTCATCTGCCCTCCGCCCCTGTAGATTTGCTTTTTCTGGTCATTTCATGTAAACAGGCCCACGCAGTATGTGGCTTTTGGTTTCTGGCTTCTTTCACTTAGCATAAAAATGCTTTCAACGTCTGTCTATAGTGTAGCATGTATCAGTACTTCTTTCTTTTGGGGGGCTTCATAGTTTTGTGTTGAATGGATGCACCACATCTGGCTGGGCATTTTCTTTGTTTCCACTTTTGGACTATGGAAAAAGTTGCTATAAACATCCATGTACGATTTTTTTGTTGCACACCTGTTTTCAGTTCTCTTGGGCATACGCATAGGAGCAGAACTGTTTTTGTCGTGTTTTAACCATATGTTTAACTTGTTGAGAAACTGCCAAACTATTTCCTGAAGCAACTGTATCATTTTACAGTCCCACCAGCAATGTACAAGGGTTCCAGTTTCTCCTCGTCCTGGCCAACGCTTGTTGTTTTCCCTTTTGTTTTTTTAAAAATATATTTTATTGATTATGTTATTACAGTTGTTCCAATTTCCCCCTTTCCCCTTTTTCCAGTACCCTCCTTCCTTCCAGCATCCTTCCCCGCTTGTTCATGTCCATGGGCTGTGCATCTAAGTTCTTTGTCTTCTCCATTTCCTATACTATTTTTGACAAAATCGGTATTTTGTAGCTAACAGTTATGCTTCTCAATCCCTGCACTGTTTTCCCCATTCTCCCTTTCCCGCTTCCAGCTGATAACCTTCAAAATTCTGTTCCTGTTCTGCTTGTTTGCTTAGTTTGTTTTTTTTTTTTAGATTCAGTTGTTGATAGTTGTGAATTTGTTGCCCTTTTAATGTTCATAGCTTTGATCTTCTTCTTTTTCTTAAGTAAGTCCCTTTAACATTTCACGTAATAATGACTTGGTGATGATGAACTCCTTCAGCTTTACCTTGTCTGGGAAGCACTTTATCTGCCCTTCCATTCTAAATGATAGCTTTGCTGGCTAGAGTCATCTCGGATGTGGGTCCTTGCTTTTCATGGCTTTGAATACTTCTTGCCAGTCCTTTCTTGCCTGAAAAGTTTCTTTTGAGAAGTCAGCTGACAGTCTTATGGGAAATCCTTTGTAGGTAAGTCTCTGCTTTTTCTCTTGCTTCTTTTAAGATTCTCTCTTTATCTTTAACCTTTGGCATTTTAATTATTATGCGTCTTGGTGTGTTCCTCTTTGGGTCCAACTTGTTTGGGATTCTGTGTGCTTCCTGGGCTTATGTATCTATTTACTTCTCCAAATTAGGAAAGTTTTCTTCAGTTATTTTTTTAAATAAGTTTTCAATTGCTTGCTCTTCCTCTTCTCCTCCTGGCACCCCTATGATTTGGATGTTGGTATGTTTAAAGTTGTCCTAGAGGTTCCCAAGTCTATCCTCATTTTTTTTTTAATTCTTTTTTCTCCCCGCTGTTCTGATTGAATGCTTTTTCCGTCCTTGTGTTCCAAATCATTGATTTGATTTTTTACTTTGTCCTCTCCACTGTTGGTTGCCTGTAGATTTTTCTTTATTTCACTTAGTGAAACCTTCATTTCTTCTCTTCTGTTTTTTTTTCTTTTTTCTCAGTGAGTTCTTTGAGCATCCTGATCACCAGTGTTTTGAACTCTGCATCTGATAGGTTTTTTATCTCTGTTTTACTTAGTTCTTTTTCTGGGGTTTTGTTCTGTTCTTTCATTTGAGCCATATTTCTTTGTCTCCTCAGTTCAGCAGCTTCCCTGTGTTCATTTTTGTGTATTAGGTAGAGCTGCTTTGGCTCCCTGTATTAGAAAAGGCACCTGTAAATTGTGTGGGGTGGGGTCTTAGGTAATTTCCAGGGCGTGGCAGCCCTTCATGGCTTTGTGGCTCTGTGTGGGGGGAGGGATCAGAGAGGGGACAGTGCCACTACCTTGCTTCTGAAGGTTTGCCTGGCACTTGCCCCTTTTCCAGTCATTTCACCCATTTCTGTCTGTGACTGGCACCCTTCCATCTGTTGTCCTAGTGGTGAATCCCAGAGTGGGTAAGTTTGCATATGTTCTAAGTCCGTGAGGGTCCTTTAAACGGACTCTCCTGAACATCTGGCAGTTTCTTATGCTGCCCCTACCCTCACTGGTTTTTACAGCCAGAAGTCATGGGGATCTATCTTCCTGGTGCAGGAACCCTGTGTTGTGTGGTCTGGCTTGGGGCTAAGATCGCTGGCTTCCAAGGAATCCCTCCTGAGTTTTATCCACCACATGTGAATGTGGGACCAGCCTTTCAACCAATGCTGCCACCTCTCCAAGCCACACAGCATCTCCGTGCCTCTCTGCCTGTCTCTATAACTCTGCCCCTCCTACCTGTCTGGATGAATATGGATTTTTTAAATCCTTGGTTATTGGACTTCCATACAGATCTATTTTCTGACAGTTCTGGTTGTTATTTGTTTTGAGATATAGTTGTAATTCTCTCTGTGGTTGTGTGAGTAAGTGAAGCATGCCAGCTATGCCTCCATCTGAACCCAAAGTCTATTTTCCCTTTTGTTTTTTATTATAGTCATCTCAGTTGATGTGGAGTGGTATCTCATTATATTTTTATTTGCATTTTCATAATGACTAATGATATTGAGCATCTTTTAATATGCTTATTGGTCATTTGTATATCTTCTTTGGAGAATGTCTCTTCAGATTCTTTGCCAATTTTTAATTGCGTTGTTTGTCTTTTTGTTATCGAGTCATAAGAACTCTTTATGTTCTGTATACTGGACTCCTATCAGATACACAATTTGCAAACATTTTTCCTATTCTGGGGGCCATTCTTTCTACTTTCTTGATAGTATCCTTCAATGAGCAAATTTTTTAAATTTTGTTGAAATGTAGTTTATCTATTTTTCTTTTGTTTCTTTTGAGTGCTATATCTAAGAGTCCATTGCCAAATGCAAGCTTATAAAGATTTATTCCCATGTTCTCTTTTAAGAATTTTATACTTTTAGCTCTTACATTTATGTATTTAATCTATTTTGAATTCATTATTCTACATGGTGTGAGGTAAGTGTCCAACTTACTCTTCCACTTGAGAGTTTCCTATAAACAGTCATGACATATTGACTGAGGAGTATCGGAGAACTTCCCACTAGGCAAATTATTTGATCATGAGCTTATCTCAATGGGGGCTATATTCTAACATAAATTCTCTCAAGATATAAGTAAAGTGAAACTGGAAGTGAATCTTTTAAAAACATTTCCTTACTATCCAAGTGCCGTATGGGCTGTTTGGTTAGGTTCCTTTATTAGGAAAAATGGCCAACAATGAGATCGGGGCCTGCGTAAGGCTCGGATAGTAAACTGTGAGACAAGAACCCAGCATTTGGTGCTCTCACTCCACCCCCACCCGAAAGGGCCTGTGACAATAATTGAACCATCATGGCTACAGTTTGTATTTTGCAAAATGCTATAAACTATTGCTAATAACTTCCCTTAAGACCTGTGAGATTTGGGGGTTAAAAATATATAATAAAACTAAAGCCGTTAAAATTCAATTTATGCATATGAACGACCATTACTAAATGGCTTTTTGCAATGTGGAGAAATGAATACGTTTTCTCAAGGTGATTTCAAGCTAGCTCTTTGAAGAACATAGTAAGTGCACAGTCTCTGAAATTAAAATGTTAATGGGTTGCTGGCACCGCTACCTTGAGGCACTGGCAAATTTCCTTTGCTTCCAGTGTCATGAGCTTGGACACTTTGGGAAGTGTTCTGAGCTGAGGGGAAGAGAAGCCAGCTTCTGGACCACAGCCAGTTTCAGACAAAGAGTAAGAGGGATTTAACAATTTGTATTGTATGTCTGAAATGTTTCTCCTGAATTCCTTTTGTGTTATCAGTAGATATGGTAGTTGTTTTTTCTTTTGAGGTTTCTGAGGTTAAAATGCACTTTAAAGAATTGTTTATTTTTGAACACACATATCATATTGTCTTTCATCCTATGCTGAAGTGGCTGGTTTCAATCAGGTCAAAGAAAGTTCAGGTTTCTAAGGGAACTTCGCACTGACAGGATCCCACTTGAGAAGTCACAGAGATGGTTTCTGGCGTCAGCTTTATTTTTAGGACACATTTATCGATTATTTTTCCCATGTTAATTTTGATCCCATCAGCAATCAATAAATGCATTAAGAGTTGCATGGAAACCTTATTTTGACTTGAAAATCAATAATTCCATTAGGATCTGAGGACCTTATCTACTTTACAAAGTAATGAAGCTTTCCAAGGTAGTATGCTTTTTAACTGCAAAAGAATAACTCAGAAGAAGGTAAAATTTCCTTTTATTTGTTATTAAGTTCTTGAAGTAGCTAACAAAGTGGTGCCTACCAGGAACACTGAATCAAATCACTGGCGCATTTCACATGTCCTCATAGTAAGTGACAATGATATTTGATTCGACCCGACCTGGATACACTTCTAAAGAGCAGCTCCCAACCTCCATCAGCACCTGCACCGTTCAGTCCTTTCCAAAGCCTGTTTAAGCTGACATTTTTCATTTGGCTGGAAAGCATTCAGGATGCCAGGATTTACGAGCACTAATGTTGGTGTAGTTTGAGTGATTGTGATAGAAGTTGGCACCTTTTGTTTTCTAAAGGCCTGTCCTTGGCTTGGATACCAAGGAAGGTATAACTGGCCCCAAGTCCACAATCTTGTGGCAAAAGGCAGGTTTTGACACTGGTCTTCATAGTGTCCAGGAGGGAAGCTCCAGGTAGCAGCTCTGTGGCCTACGGCCCTTTCCACTCACCTGAGAGATAGTCACCATGCCCCAACAGGAGTCCGGCCCCTCGTCCCAGGTTCACTCACTGCCTCTGTGGCTGGCACAGCCTGCTATGCGTTACCCAGCCTAGAAAACTGGGGGATCACTTTTGACCTCCTTTCCTTCCCTGATCACCCCATTGGTGCTGCAAGCCGACCACCACCAGCAATCAAGGTCCTCCTCCCCCACGCTCCTGCGGGACAGCTCTCTCCATCTGGGTCTCGCTCTCACCCAGTTCTTTTCCTTGCATAGCAGCCAGAGCAATCTTTCTAGAGAGCTGATCATTCCTGAAATTTAAAACCTTCACTGGCTTCCTGGGGACCTCAGATGAAACTTCACGGGACCTGTGGGAGTCCCACTAATATCTACCCCCACCCACAGTCAATCCTTCTCACCTCTCACTTTCCCTCTTCGTGCGTTCCACTGTGTGCTCTCTCGTGCTTCTGGGGCCTCTGTGTGCACAGTCTCCTTTGTCTGAGTGAGCGGTTTCCTGCCTTGTGCCTTGGGACTTCTCACCTGTCCTTGAAAACAATGCAGTACCTCCCAGAGAACCTTCTCTCACATCCTTTTCCTTCCACTGCTTGTCTTCGGTGCTGATGGGCTCTGGTGGTGCCTGCTCTTATCTTCAGCCCAGTGCTTTTACCTGGATCCTTCTCTCCAAAGCCTGGGTGCCTGCAGAGGACTGGGACAGGCAAACTTCATGTCCCTAAGCTTAGTACAGTGCTAGCATCGTGGGTTAGATGAATACAGCGTATTACAGCTACTTACTTAACTCTGACCCCACTGGCAATCACAATATGCATTGATCTTCAGCGAACTACATCCATTCCCTAGATTTTAGGCCTTTGGAGTATGGAGCCCTTGCCAGTCATCTTTCTATTCCTCGTACACGGCAAATGTTTACCAAAATTATTCCTGGTTGTTGATAACACAACCATTTCTTTTATCATGTTTTTTCTTTTTTTAAATTGAGATATATTTCACATGCCATAAAATCCATTCATTTCAAGTATACATTTCAGTGGTTTTAGTGTATAAGAGTGAATAGCCATCACCACAGTCTAATTTTAGAATATTCCTGTCACTCCCAAAAGGAAATGGTGCCCATTATCAGTCACTCCTGACTTCCCCCTGCCCCCAACCTCCACTCCAGCCCTAGGCAGCTGGTCATCTATTTTCTGTTTCTAGGTTTGCATACTTAAGACATTTTTATAAATTCAATCATACATACAATATACAGTTTTTTGGTACTGGCTTCTTTCACTTAGCATAACATCTCAGAGTTCCAATATTACAGCTTGAATCAGTACTTTATTTTTATGGCTTTTCAGTCAGTATATGAATATACATGAATAGTAAAATAAATACATATGCCACTTTCTGCTTGTACATTCATCAGTCAGTGGGTATGTGGGTTTTCACTGCTGGGCCATTTTGAAGAATAATGCTTAAACATTTGTGTGTGGGTTTTTCTGTAATGGCTTTCTATTTCTCTTCAGCAGACATCACAAGAGGAATTTCTGGGGCATATGGTAATTCTATGTTTCACCTTTTGAGAAAATATTAAACTTTCTCAAAGTTGCTGCACCATTTACAATCCTGTAAGCAATGTATGAAGGCTTCAGTTTCTCCACATCTTTATCAATACTTGTTATTATCTCTCTTCTCCATGCTGGTATGTGTGGCGTGCTCTTCATTTGTATTTCCCTGCCAGCTAATGACGATGAGCATCTTTTCAGGTGCTTATTGACCATTTGAATAATTCTCTGGAAAACATATCTATTCATATTCTTTGCCCATTTTTTAGTTGGCTTGGTTTTTTATTATTGACTTATAAGAATTCTTTATATGTTCTGGATATGAGTCCATTGTCAGGTGCGTTTTGCCAATATTTAAACTCATTCTGTGGTTGTTCTTTTCCCACATTATTAGTGGTGTTCCCTTGTCACACAAAGGTTTTTAGTTCTTATGAAGTACAGTCCATGAGTTTTGTTTTTTTTGAAGGGGTTACTTGTGATTTTTGTGTCATATCTAAGAAATTATTGTCTAACCCAAAGTTTTGAAGATTTACTCCTATGTGTTATTCTACAAGTTTTATACTTTTAGCTCTTACATTTAGGCCTATGACCCATTTTGAACTAATACTGTTTTGCATGGTGTGAGGTAGGGGTTTACATTAATTGTTTGCATGTGCATGTCCACTTGTCCCAGCACCATTTGCTGAAAAGACTATTTTTTCTGCATTGAAATGTCTTGGCACTTTGTTCAATATCAGTTGACTATAAATGTGAGAGTGTATTTCTGGACTTGAATTTTACTCCATTGATCTATATGTCTGTCCTTATGCCTGTACCTCCTTGTTTTAATTCTCATTTCTCTCTCTCTCTCCCTCTCTCTCAATGTAGAAAAGCAACACAATTGGGAAATTGGAAGAGTGGTCTTTTTGAACTGGGAGAAAATTCTTTTTGCAGGAATGTGGATGTCAAGTGGAGGAAATAAATATTTATCAAGCACCTGTAATATGTTGGGCATTATAGCAGAGACTTTAGCATGCACCGCAATAACTATCATATAAAAGTCATCATAATCGTACGTGATAGGTAGTATTATCATCATTTAAAGGTGAAAAAACTAAAGTTTGGAGAGGTTCACTGACTTGCCTAAAATCATTTAGTGATTAATGCTGGCAGAAGTGGAATTTGTACGCCGTCTGTAGGAATCCAGAGGCCATTCCTTACCCTCTGTCTGGTGGGCACAAACTATACCTGAAGGCAGCAGAGGGACTGAATTCATGAATATCAGACATTTTTCCTCATGACACTCCAGAAAATTAAAGAGGCACTTTTTATATAACTATTTTTTAAGACAGTTGTCTACCAGCAAAATTTGACAGAATATTCAAAGAAATCACTTTTCAACTCTAAAAACTAGTTTTATGGTTTATTTTAATTTCATGGCTTATATTATTCTCATCTAGATGGTATAAAAGTGATTGAACGTTATTTTGTATAACCAGCACAGCACACTGCCATTCTGTTGGGAGAAAAGCTAGAACTAATCTTAATTGTGTAGATTGGCATTGTCCTTAATTCTTGTTTTCACTGAAAACCTTCCCAAAATTGTTCTGACATGAACACAGGTCACAGTTGTCAAATGAGTTCTATGTAAGATAATAGAAGATTTAGAAATGAGAAAGATTTGTGAAGTCAATGAAGAAATGGCTTTTTTTATTTTTGGTAAAATTTGCTTAAGAAAAGGCTCCTTTATCTTTTTCTCTTCTTGATTGAGGGCACAGAGAGTATCCTCTGGGCCCTGGAGTCCAGACGGAAGTTCCGTTCAGATAACGCAGTTTCGGCCGTGGTAGGAATGTAGATAATTCCGTCATCTCTCGTTCACTCTGTACCCTCCGTGCTCTGCAGGGCAAGAGTTTACCGCTGCCCCTCGATGAAGGTGCTGCACCCAGAAGTCTAGAGTGTCCAGTGTTTCTTACGTAAGAATTTCCATGACTCAATTTCTCTTAGAAGTTAGTGCCAGGAAAAAGTTTGCCTAACTTGAAGAACAACTATGATTCTTTTACCAGATCGTAAGAACTGTATTATTCATTGTATGTCATTCTTACCTTGGCTAAATGAATGTCCAGGGCTGATAAACCAGCGCCCTGGTGCAAGGATCTCTTACCTTCTTCTGCTGTTTTATTTTTTTAAAAAATTTTTATTTATTTATTTTTAGAGAGAGGGGAAGGGAAGGAAAAAGAGAGGGAGAGAAACATCAATGTGTAGTTGCCTCTTGCACACCCCTCATTGGGGACCTGGCCTGCCACCCAGGCATGTGCCCTCACTGGGAATCGAACTGGCGACCCTTTGGTTTGCAGGCTGGTGCTCAATCCACTGAGCCACACCAGCCAGGGCCTTTTTCTGTTATTTTAAATAACAAGTCACCCCAGAGCCATTTGGAAGTAGGCATAATAATTAATAATATTTAATATTTTTATTATTAATAGAAAATAATTTATCTTCTAATTCTAGCACTACATGAAAATAGGATATCCGAAAATCAGTAGTTTTACAAATATGTGAGGTCTATCCAGAAAAAGTTGAGCCATTGCTAATATAACGAGAGTGGTTCACACAACAGTGATGTAACCTGGCATCCAAGGAGAGTGGACTGGAACGCACATTGTGAACAATGACGACTTCATTCTACTGGTGTGGCCATTGCATTCAAAATGACTGAGTGAGCAGAGCAACGAATCTGGATCAAATTTTGCATTAAGCTTGAACATTCCTCTGCAGAAACTGTTTGGATGATTCAGAAGGCTGCAGCTATGGGCAACTGGTGATTGGCAGCTTTATCTTGACAATGCACCTGCTCATGCATCATGTCTAGTGGAGAGTTTTTTGGAAAAACACCAAATCACCCAGGTGCCTCAGCCCTACTACAGTCCAGGTTTGGTTCCCTGTGACTTCTGGCTTTTCCCAAAACAAAAATCCCCTTTGAAAGGGAAGAGATTTCAGGCTGCTGATGAGATTCAGGAAACTATGACAGGGCAGCTGATGGTGAATGGGAGAAGTATGTGAGGTCCCAAGCTGCCTACTTTGAAGGGGACTGAGCCATTATTGTCCTGTGTACAATGTTTCCTATATCTTGAATGAAGATTCATCAATAAATGTCTCTCTTTTTTCCCAGTACATGGCTGAATACCTTTTGGATAGACCTCATACATGCTTGTTCTTTTTGTTCCCAAGAAGAGGACTGGCAGAGAAAGTAAAAAAAAAAAAAAAGTTCCTTATAGGAAAGGTTTTCAGATTGGAGATTAGATCTCTTTAGTCTGAGACAGATTAGGAACAAGTGTCCTCTTCACAGTGGGGGCAAAAAGGCAGTAGTTTTCTCAAATTCTCATCTTAGCATTGCAATTGACTCATACTGAGTATTTTCCAAGTTTTATTGTAGGTACTAATGAGGGTAATAGTAAAACAACCTTAACTCTTAGAGATGTTTACAGCAGCGCATAATTCATAATAGAAGATATAAAGCTCCTGGAAGCACAAGTCAGGGACCCGACTGCACAGCACTGTTGTTACAAAGGGCTAAAGCACACCTTTTCTGAGTGGTTTTACGCCTGTCATGAATACCGTTAAGACAGTTAATCCCCCAAGCTTCTTTGTGTTTTGTATCTCTTCTGAGAAAGTTTTGTAATCCAGGAAAATGTCTGCAGGTGAAGATTTGGAATGAATAAAGATCCAGTGAATTGAATTTGCCAGTTACATGTTACGAGCAGCTAAGACGTTGCAGAATTTGCATGCAACTTATAAAGTAATACCACAGTAAAACATGCTCGCTGTATGGAAATTTCCACCTCACTTCAGAGGTAAGCTCATTTGGATGAGGGCCAGAGGTATTTGTTTATGGGAGTGGTGACATAATAGGAGGAAATGAACGGAGCACCTTCTTGGGTTGAGTTTAACCAGAGTCACATGGAGTCTAGTTGTAGAGGCAGGGAAGCAGACTACTTTACAAGCTAGTGGCAAATTAAAACTATTGCTTCAGTTATAGAAGAAAGGAAGACCAAGAGGCAGAGACCATGGCTGGAAGATAAAAGTGGCCAACAGCCCTCAGTTTTTACCAGGAGAGAGCAAATGCCCAAAGTTCTGTGTGCTTATTTCTTTCGTGACTTAGTCAAGGTGTATTTTGAGGGCCGTATTTCTCCTTGGTTCTATTGTCGATGTCGTCCTTGACAGACATGAGAGGAGAAAGGAGCTCATGCCTTTCATTTGTGACTTGGTCCCACTGCTCTCCCATTATGTGGTTACTGAGAAAAACTCTGTGCCTATTGGTACTTGTCATGTTTGTGCTCAACTGCAGACGTTTATCAGATCCTCATTTATCAGACAGCCTAGCACTGTGGTAATGGGATTTCAGTAAAAACAGAGAAATTTCTTTTGTAGTTACTGGCTTCATTTTCCCCCATGACTTAAAAACTGCCGGGGGAAAGCAGGAACAGAAACATGGCATCACTTCCTGTGAGAGACCTCAGCCAGACCCTTTCTGGGGCCCCAAAGACAGCTTCCTTCTCACGGAGATCAGAATGCGGGTTTTAACAGACAGGGTCCTTTTGAATCAGTAGAACCCTTCAAGGTTTTGTGCTCAAAATAGCCATTTCTCAACCCATACTTGTCAAGGAAAATGGAGTCATATTTTTAGATGGCTTCTTTGTACAATTAGGCCCATGGAATAAAAAAGCAGAATGAAAATTTTTGTTTAAAAGATTGTATTTATTTATTTTTGGGGAGAGGGGAAGGGAGGAAGAAAGAGAGGGAGAGGAACATCAGTGTGTGGTTGCCTTTCACCTGCTCCTTACTGGGGACCTGGCCCACAGCCCAGGCATGTGCCCTCACTGGGAATCGAACCGGCAACCCTTTGATTTGCAGACTAGCACTCAACCAGTGAGCCACACCAGCCAGGGCTAGAATGATAATTTTAAGAGCCTGATTTTTCACAGGATCAACTTGGTGAATTGCAAATTTGCTAGTTACCCTAAAGAGATTCTCAGTTTAAATCATTTAATTTTTATGTGATTTTTAAAAGACATTGAATTCCAAGTTTGTGTCTAGCACTGAAATTCTATGATCACTGTATAAGGAAATGCCATCTCTCAAAATGAGGGGTGGTGGTAGTGGATTTGAGAGGTAGGTTTCTATGAAGATGAATAAGCAAATTTAATCAATGTTCAGTATGCTGACAATCATGAAAAATACCAAATGTGTCTATTATACATACATATTTTACTGTATTTAAATTACAAGCAGAGTCATATACAGAGTAGAACACAAAGCCTTCCCACATGAAGAATGTGGCGCCTGGTTAATGTAAGTTACCCCGGGTAGGGTGTAATGTTGAGAGGACTGAATGATCCACATGGGCAAGCAAATTCAGAATCACAACATTGTGGCCAGGCCCAGGGTAATTTTACCTTATGACTTATCTTGTGGCTCATAATTATCTTCTTCCAAGGCCTCTTTGTCATTTCACCAGACTTGACAGGTTCCCGTTAATTTCCCCTTCACTTAGGCCTCATAGTAAGTGTTTCTTGAAAATGTGGCTGAAGCAGCATTCGCAATATCCTAAAGTTCCTGTCATTACACTTCTTTCCCCAGGCCTGCCTTTCTGGAGGACATAGCAGGGACTTTCTCCTTGAACTGCAACTTTTAGCCTCTCTCTCCTCTCTTTTCCCTCCCCTTCCCATCTCTAACTTCTTGCATCCTAGTACGTGTCATTTATCTATTCTTCAGATCCAAATGATCCTATCTGGGGGCAACTTGTTTTGATTTTAGCCCAAATAACAACAGACATAGTTCTGAGGAAACTTTTCTTTTTTCTGGTTTTCCCTGGTTTATTGATATTATGGCACAGCAGAAAGATTCAAATGGTTCCATGTGGTATTTTGAAATTCATCCCAACTGTAGGCTGAGCGACCCACACACTGGACAGACTGCTATAGTCCCCGAACTTCAGCATCTGCTTAGTGTCAGGAACAGCTTCAGTGACCTCCTGATCTGGGGCTGAAACCTCAGGAACACAATTATCTTTCTTCTCCCTGTGTCTTAATGGGAATACCTCTCACAGGGCCTTTCTGAATCTGCTTCATCAGATGTGGACAGAGCCGCCTTGCTTATCGTGGAGCTTCTTGCTGGGGATAACGGTGATCTCCTTGCACTTGCACTTGTTGGGGTGGAAGTGGTAGCCCAGGTGCGTGTCGTGCCTTTCAGGGGTGACCCTGGCCACCTTCTTCACAGTCTTGATATGATCCTGGCCCATCTTGGTGGGTCCCTAGGGAAGGAGCCTGAGAAAACTTGAGTTTTAGATTTCCCAAGTGGTTCTTCTGTGAATTCAATAGCATGAGGTATAAATGGGTGTAAATTCCCTAATTTACACACCCCAGTAGGTATTTATTATGTTAGACATTGTAAAAGCTACAAAAACATAAGGCTCAACTCTAGCGCTCAAAGAGATTAGAATGTAGGTGAGGCATCAACTCAAGTTGCATACATACCAAACATGTATACCACAAAACAATGCAGACCATCTGTGACGCTCTGTTCAAGTGTCCATATCCATGAGGGTAAACACTTTTGTGTTTCTCTTTGTTCACTGATGCATTGCCAGCACCTGAACTACCGCGGGCATACACTTAAGTGCTCAATAGATGTATAGAATGAAGTACATACAGTCTTCTTTAATAAGCCAGAAGTAAGTACAGTCTGCTCTGTTACCAGCATGTTTTTGTAATGAGGGTATATAGAGCAGATTAGCGCATTCATGACTGACAGGTAGGAAAAGGTTATTAGTGAATTGGGGTGGTTGTATTGGTTCACATGCAGTTCTCAGCACCTCAAATTTTGCACCATCAAGAGCAGCTGCAAGCAAAACACAGAGCACAATGTGAGTGGTAGAGAGCACACGGTACTATGCCTGATGCCCACGCACCCCGCGTTCTTTCTCTTGGATTGGTTTGGCCATGAGCTCTAACTTGGGAGGGCTAATTGGAGCGGGGAAATTCGCCTTTTATTTGTACATTTTGTGCTTATCTTCCTAACTCTGTGCCTTCAAACAACCCTCCTTCCAATCTCCTCATCAATTACATCCATCTTTCTATAAAGCTCAAGTCCTATATTTATGTTTGTTGTAATATTTCTTAGGAATTTAACACAGCTCATGAACTCTTGCTGATTTTTTTTTGGAATGGTTGCTGGGTTTTTGTTTGTTTGCTTGTGTGTGTGTGCGCGCACGCACGCTGAGGTCCTGTTCTGTGAGGGAAACGTCACTGAGCATCTGGGGGAATACAAAGAAATACAGGGCTCAGGTCCTGCCTTCAGATAACTGCAGCCCAGGTGAGGAGACTCTTGCTGTAACGTGTGCACTGGGTGGCCAATAGGTACCTGTTTATATCAGTCTGCCACGGCTACCATAACAACATACACAGACAAGGTGGCTTAACAACAGAAATGTATTTCCTCACAGTTCTGGAGGCTAGAAGTCCAAGGTCAAGGTGTTAATGGGTTTGGTTTTCTACGAGGCCTCTGTCCGTGGCTTGTACATCACCATCTTCTCACTGTGTCCGCCCACAGTCTCTCCTCTGTGCGTGAGTGCACCCCTGGAGTCTCTTTTAAAAAAATCTTTTTTTACTTTTACTTTAAAATTTGTGTTGAGTATACTGGAGGGACATTGGTTAATTAAGTTGCACAGGTTTCAGGTGTATAATTCTATAATACATCATCTGTACTGTGCGTCCACCACTCCAGGAATGGTTGCTGTTTTTGTTAGTGCTGGGGTTGCAACATTGCATAGATTTTGAGTGGTTTGCTCTTAACCCTGTTTTCCCCATAAGCCTTGTTATTTCCAGTGAATGATTTCCAAAATGGGAAGAACACACACATCCTTTTATAGAATAAGTGTTGTACTCAAATTTCATTTTCAATAAAGATAAGCGGGACTGGGCTGTGAGGGAAGATGGAAGAGAGCATTCCAGTCTGGCGAGAGCATCAGAAACTCCCACATGGATGCAGCATGGAACCTTCTGGGGGGAGGGGAGGGGAAAGCACCCGGGTCTGTGCTCCCAGGAGCCGGTAGGTGCATGGTTTTTAGTAGACAAGTTTTTAACTGATTCAGAATTTTGTGTCAAAGAGCTTCTAGAACAGGAAGTGGTCTGCCTGAGCAGAGTTCTAGAACCCTTAACCTGCAGGTTAGTGCAGATGGATGCCAGTGAAAAGAGGAAACCGAAGAGGAGCATTGAAGCCACGATGTGTCTGAGCACCGAGGACCAGGAAGGTGGCAGAGGTGTGGAAAAGGAGGGGCAACTGGAAAGAGCTCCGAGGGGAGGAATCGACGTGAGCGGCTGTCGGCATGGAGGAGAGGGGCCCCATGGACTGACTGCTGGGGTCCGAGATCAGTTGACTGGATGCAGGTGTCCCGGACGACGGGCTTAGAAGTTGGGGACAGGAGGTCAGGGAAAGAAGGCAAGAAGAAATTTCCTTGGCCAAGAGCCTCGTCCCAACGTTTAAATTACAACAAGGAATATTGTAACCTTAACTCGTGGCTCTTTAACTTTGTGCTCTTTGCTTTCCGGGCGGTGGTGGGGAGTTAGTGAGTTTCCTTTCTCCACAAGCCTAAGAGATTCACCCCGAAATCGTAATTTGAGTGCAGGAGAGGATGTTTCAGGACTCCAAGCAATGTAGCTACAAATATTCTTTGAGACTGTTCTCCCCGAGTTTCCTCACCTAGAGGCTCGCAGGACAAGGAAGCTTATGTCTGGAGCCTCCTCTCCCGGAGAGGACGGCGAGGACGGGGGTCTGGGCACCCCCGCCCCGCGCTCCCACTTTGGATTCCCCCGGACCGACCGACACACGCTCTTCCCGCTGGGGCCCGGGTCTGGGGAACTGCCCCGGGCGCTCCAGGGCCCGCTCTCCGCCGGAGTCCGGCCTCTCACCCCAACACCCACTCCGCAGCTCCCCGGCCCTCTCTGCACTCCTCAGAAGGTTTCTCGAAACTGTCCCCGGAGGGACCCGGCGCGGCTCGGGACTCCGGGAGGCGCGGACGCCGGGCGAGCGCAGTGACAGGCGCCCAGGCCCCCGGGCCTCCGCCCCTCCCCCCGGGGATCCCCTTTTGCCCACACCCTCCGGGCCGCGCAGGACACTCCCCTCCGGAGGCCGGGCCTCGTCCTCCCACCGCCCCCGCCCCGCCCCGCTCCGGGGGAGACCCGGACCGGACCCCTCCCCCGGACGCCCGGCCCGAAAGCGGGACACAGGCGGCGATGGTGACTGGGCAGCGGCGCGGGGCCGGGTCCTGGGCGGGGAGGCTCGGCGGCCTCTTTCTTTCTCTGCCCCCGCCCCTCTTCCTCCTCCTCCTCTGAGCCCGGCGGCGGCGGCGGCGGCGGCGGCGGCCCAGGTCGGCGCTTTCGCCTCGCCTGCTCCTCCTCCCCCACCCGTGGACCCTCTCCCCACCTCTCCCTCGCCCCCTCCTCTCGCCGCCTCCTCCCCTCTCCTCCCTCCTCCTCCCCTCTCCTCCCTCCTCCTTCTTCCCCGAGCGGCCGGCGGGGTCGGAGAGAGTGGTGGCTGCAAGGAGGCGTAACGGAAAGCCCCGGCTGGGGGAAGGCTGCGCGCTCGGAGACGCGGAGCCGGGGCCGGGTGAGTTGGAGCCGCCGGACCCCGAGCGCGCTGCAGGAGGGAGAGCCTGAATCTCCGTCCCGGTAGGGCGGCGGGGGACCCCCGCGAGGGTGCTGGCAGAACCGTCTCGGCCGGCGAGTCCCGGCTGCGCGCCCGGCAGCTGGCGCGAGTACTCCGCTCCGGCGACCACGGAGCCCGCGGGGAGGGAAGAGGACCGGGCCGGGGAGCTGCAGCGGGACGGGTGTTGGAAGCTGGAAATGGGAGGGAACGGCTGCTTCTTCGCTCACCGCCCTGGCCGCGGGCAGCAGGAGTGGAAAAAAGTTGTGCCTGGAGCAGAGATTTCCCGGGAAGCCGGCGCGACCGGCGGCGACCGCGGCGTGCTTGCTGCGCGTGGGTCCAGGGCGCAGCTCAGCGCGCCTGGTACCGCGCCCGGGGAGCCTGGTCTGTGGTGTGTGGGTCACGCCGGCCACAGACGTCAGCTGCTCCTCAGATCTGGGCTGCATTTTTGTGGGCAGCGCAGTGATTTGGGGTGCGGGCTGGGGGGAGGTGGGCGTTGGGAGAGGGAGACCACATCTGGAATGGGTGGGTTGAGCCCGTGGGATGGGGCGAACGAAGGGCTGGGGAACACTCTGTGTGTGTGTTTCTGGATGCTTTTAGGCACAAAGGTTTCCCCCCGCCCTTTCCATTCAGTGGTCTAGTGCTTTTTGAACTCAGCAAAGCAAAAGGGTTTTCTACAATCCCATTCAACTTTTATTTCGGGAGTGTCCACGATCTATTTCGATGCGAGTAAAGCGGCGTGAAGATGAAATCTTACCCCCCACCCCCATCCTTGCTCGCATCCCGGGCATTTCCTGCATTTCCCGTTTTCTCGACTGTGATTGTGAGCGTGCGGGTAGGTTGCTATCGGTGACCCACATGCAAAAGTAGGACTGCTTGAAATCGCCAAGCGGCCCCTGTGGACAAGTGTGTGTGGAACCCGCGGAGAGGTGCGGGCGGAGGGGGAGGGGGAGGGGGCGCCGGCGGAGCCCGGGCCTGGGAGTTCAATCTGAGTCACCGAGTCCGAAGCGACGTCGATCCTCCACGCGTCACTTTTACTGCACTTCACCCACTGCCTGAGCGCTCCACCCACGCCAGGTTTAGGCCATGACCAGACGTTAATTTCTTTGCAGTTGCCCTTTCCTGATCTTTTCTACTGGCCCTCTTTAAAAACAACTTTTCCTTTTCAAATTTAAGAGATAGAAAACAGATGCTGCTGGGGAGATTAAATATTTTAAAAATAGGGAAAAGAAGTAATCATTTCTTTTTGCTGCCATACTGTAATAGACTCGTTATTAGTCTATGTCAGAAATCTGATTCTGATGAAACACTTGAGGGTTTGAAGTAACATCATGTAAAATGCCATGTTGTAATAGTGTGCCCCCTTCCACCCCCAAGTGTCACGCAGAGAGCAGGTAGTGTGGCTGCTTGTGGCCGGAACCGGTGCAGCTAACATTTCGTGCCAGGAAAGGAGACAGGAGTGTGTTACTAGAGACGGTGGGGGTGGGGGGTGGGGAGGGAGATCATTTGTCTTCACAGAGGTTTAATTAGGAAGAATAATTACTGCAAACGAACATTCCTGAATATAATTTGAATCATGATACATGGACCCGTAATTTGTCTATTGGAAGGAACAAGGATCTTTGTGGATAAGAGTAAAGTAATGCCTCCTGGAAATCTCTATTACTGTCCATACATGTGATGGGCTCAGATCAGACGGCACCTGCCGGCCTGCAGAGATGTGTGGACCGATGAACTGAAGAGAAAGTCCTTCATGTCATGTTTGGGCAGGGCAGGAAGGAAAAATCCATAGCAGAAGATAGAAAAACAAAATAGGGAAAAGTGCGTGTTTCTTTTTAATGAACAGTGTTTATGTACAGCTTCCAAGCTTTTTTATTCGAAGAACTGACAAAGTAGGAGACCAATATTAGGGAACCCAAACTGGGGCTGTTGAGTTCTCAGAGGTGTCGCTGCCTCAACCTTGGACAAGTTGTTTAATTTCTCTTAGCCTTGGTTTCTGTGTTGTAAAATGGTTGTGATAAGGGTTCAAGTCAAAGAGTCACCTTGAAGATTAACTGTGATTACTTTTGTATAGGACTTGGGTGGTGTCTCCAGCTAAGTGCTCAGAATGTGTTAACGAAGGTTGTCAAGTATTTCAAATGCCCAGGAAAAAAAATGCCGTTCTGAGAGGTGGAATGCAAGGATACCTGATTTTATCGTGAGCAACAGCTGCTTAAGGCAGACCCTGAGTTGAGACCTGTAGCCATCAGGGTCTGATCCACACTCAGGGTTATTTTAGAACTTGCAGGCTGTATCCTTTTGGCCCATTCTTTTTTTTTTTTTTTTTAGAATTTATTTATTTATTTTTAGAGAGAGGGGAAGAGATAGAGAAAGAGAGGGAGAGAAACATCAATGTGTGGTTGCATCTTGCACACCCCCTACTGGGAACGTGGCCTGCAACCCAGGCATGTGCCCTGACTGGGAATCGAACTGGTGACCCTTTGGTTTGCAGGCTGGCATTCAGTCCACTGAGCCATACCAGCCAGGGCTTTTTGGCCCAATCTGGTCAGCCTTTTCTGGGTCTCTGGTTCCAAGGAATGTGTAGTGCAGGCTCTGTGTGGATCTGAGGACCAGAGCACAGGTGTGGTTTGCAATTCCAGGCTTCACCATCCCCTTGCAATGGTAAATTCTGAGGTCCAGGTCCCACCAAAGTAAACATCCAGATTATATTTGAGAACAGAAAAAATAACTTTTGTGGTGGATATGATGAATGCCTCTGTTGGGAATCCTAAAAGCAATGTTTTTACTCAGTGCTTACTCCTCCTAGAAAGATACAAGTAGTGAGTAAATATCTGATCTCTAGAATTTATTTCAAAAGCTAACTTTAAATTATCTCTTTAGGTTAATGATTCATTGCTCAGTTTTTACTAAGGCTGTACCTGAGAGCAGAGTAAACAAAAGGCATTCTTAGCAAAATAGCATTTTTTGAGCTGGTGAACTCTGCTGTGTGTTGCCTTTCTAATTTGGGAGGAATGCCTGTTTGTTTGCTCAATCGTCCATCCATTCTTTTATTTTGTCCTTCAGCAAATACCCACGGAGCCTCTCCTATGGGCCTCTGTGGCTCTGTTCTGGCCTCTGATAACAAACACAGCAAGAACCAAGAGCAAGCCTCTCCCCTCACAGAGCACACATTCTATCAATAATTGGAGAAGCAAACCCTGTGTGCAAAAGGACCTCTACCGCCTTGGAGCCTCCCCTTTTAAGTCAGAAGATCCTGCACCTGGAAAGCAGTGGGCTGGGTGTACTTCTCTTCCACAAGCCCATCTGATCAGAGGGAAGTGACCTGGCCAGGGGTGGTGACAGAGAGCAGTCAGTCCTCTGCGTCCTTCATAGGGATAAGGGACAGAGGGGAGCCTGTTTCTTTCAGTGCTTTATAAAAGTATGCATCTAGTTCAAGCAGTGTCTGACTAGAACCGCCAGCCAACAGACCAGGAGAACAAACAGTATTTTACTCAGAGCTGGTCTTCTCAGCCTTAGAAAGGCAAAGGAGGAATCAAAGGTCAGATCTTATCATGAGCTTGTAAAACCTAGATTGTGTGCTGGGAAGAGTCTGCTCTGGCATTTGAAATACTTGATTCTTTCTTGCTGTAGAGGGCATGACTGACAGAATAAAGAACAGAAACTTGGTTCCTCATGTGCCTTCAAGGTTTTGTTTCTGTTTTTCGCTGATTTTTAAAATCACATTAATGCATGATGCAATAATAATGCATGTGCTTGGAGTCTAGAAGGCTTGAAAAGGTATAAGGTACTGAGGGCACTGACAGTGGTAGCTGGGACTGCAGGCACAGTTGCAGGCATGGGGGCATGCCTTAGGTTGTAGGGTCTCGGGTGCTGAGCTGGGGAGTCTGAGCTTGATGGCAAAAGCTGTGTGGAAGATGGAGAACTTGCCGCAAGTGAATGACGTGATTGCATTGTGCTTTGGAAAGAACTCAGTGGCTGCGAGGTGGGCTAGGTGACAAGGTAGCCAGGGCGGGGGACAGAAGGTGAGCTGGGAGGCTCTGCAGGAACCTACATTGAGGGCACTTGGTGTGGGACTGAGGGAGTGGGGCAGATCTGGAGGACTCACCACACTTCTTTGGTCCTCTCCCAGGGGTGGGCACTTAGAAAGAGGGAGTCTAGGGTGACTGGGGTGGGTCACGGTGCCATTTACGAGGTAAGCAGCTGTGGGGAACCTCAGTTCGGGGAGGTGGTGAGGAGTAATGAGTTCAGCTGAATGCAAAACTGAACTGTGAGCCTTCCAGAGAGAGAGGCCTAGCGGAGAGTCGGATATACAAGCAGGAAGAGAGGTCTGTGGCTAGGGATGAAAGATGGTATTATTTGTATAGTAGAGGCCAGCGGTTGCCTGGTCTGTTGAGATTTACTAAATACTGCTCAGAGTGAGAGTAATCTGTGTCCTTGCAACTGAATTTTTCTGTTTCATCCTTTCAACAGACCTAAGTAGGGGTAATCAAGCCCCTGACCTTGGCCTTAAATGACCAGACTCTTACTGGTGTTATTTTGTAGACTTGGTAAGATCTGTTTATGTTCTTTTGAACTGAGATCGTTACAAGGAATGTGTATGGAATGGTTCTGGACGTATTTAACAGCTAGGATGTAAACTGATAAAATTGATACCCACACAGTTATTTTATGAACAGAATGTTTGTATTCTTCTAAAATTCATGTGTTGAATAAAGCTTTAATCCCCAATGTGATGATATATATATTTTTAATCCTTACCTGAGGACATTTTTCCATTGCTTGTAAGTGAGAGTGGAAGGGAGGGAGAGATAGAGGGAGAGAAACATCTGCATGAGAGAAAAATACCTGCCAGCTGCCTTCTGGTACGCACCCCAACCACAGATTGAACCCACAAACTGTCCCCCCCAGGCCCTGTGCCCCGGGTTTATGGGACAACTCTCCAATCCACTGGGCCACACTGGCCAGGGACCCAATGTGGGTGCTATTTAAAGGCAGGGCCTTTGGGAAATAATTAGGGCCAGATGAGGGCCTGAGGGTCAGGCCCCCGTGATGGGATTGGTGTCCTTACAAGACGAGAGACCAGAGCACTCACTTTGTGGCCATGAGAAGGTGGCTGGCCTTCTACAAGACAGAAAGAGGGCCCTCTCCTGGAACTGAATCTGACAGCACCTTGATCTTGGACTTCCCCTTCCAGAACAGTGACAAGTTGATGTTTTTTTGTCATCCAGTCTGGAATGTTTTGTGACAGCAGCCTGAGCTGACCAATATACAGGTATATATTGTATTTAAGAAAATGTAGGACGCCCTTCACTTGCTGAGAATGTAAGTTAGTTTTGTGTGCATCTACCGAGTGCTGAACATAGCCAGAGAGGTATGTTATATGCGTGTTTTCGTGTTTAATTGTATTACCACCTGCTAGGTCAGGAGAAACGCCTAACTTTAATCCTGACTTGGCAGGTAAGAAAGGAGCACCTCGGTGTGTTTTGACTTTTTCTTTATTAAGTCTGTTCGAATTTTGACTTAATACCACAGTTAAAGTGGCATTATAGACACTTTTAAAAATTTTAATCAAAATTAAATAAGGCTTCTGAGGTGTTTATTTGGGGTGAACTTTTGAGGTTCCATTTAGGACAGTGCAATTACACTAACTTTGAAAGCTCTTCACATGGTTTTTAAACTAATAGATGCTCAACTCTGTACCCACTTGCACTATTTGAATGAAGAGTGTTGAGGGTTTCAGTGGGATCGTACTAAGCAGTGCTTGGTCAAACACTGACCAAGGTGACATTAGCGTAAAAGCAGTTCTCTTCTTGGGTCTCTACGTACAGAGAATAGTTCAACAAGGGGTAACCAAGTTGCCCAGCTTTTGGCTGCATTAGGGCAGTACAGTGAGGATTTGCGACTTGGGCTGATGTGTGAAGCTAGGCTGTTACCACAGTTAGTGTGCAGCCTTTTAAAGCACTCCCTGTTTGTGGAACTAAGAGCATCCTGTTGTGGATTGAACCTCTCGGATCCTAAAAGTGCGCAGGCTCTCAGGGACCCTGGACTGCTGGTGGGCAGCTGTACGTTTCTGTGGCTCGCAGGTCTTTATCTGCAACTTCTCAACAACCCTTTCTCCCTGACATAATCTCCCCGCCTTAGAGAGGATGGTCGGGTTTCTCCTGGTCTCAGTGTGAAGACTCTGCAGGAAGGCAGCCATCTGCAAACCAGAACAAGGGCTCTCACCCAGAACCTCGAGAACTTGTACCAGGTGGCCTAACTTTTGTCTTCCTGTCCACAAGGGACAAGGCTTTTCCGCCTTTTTATTTGAAGTTTCCATATGGCCCATGGGGGCTATTGCTGTTAATTTGAACTTCATTCATTTGCGGGATAAATAAAAGAGTGCAAAGTAGGCCCCAATGAATGCTTGTGGAATTGCAGGCACTGTGTTTGACTGGTGGATGACCAAACCATTATTCCTACTGCTGTGGGTGTGGGGGGAGTCCAGGGAGACGGGGGAGGGGGGCGGCGGTGGCGGGGGGAGGGCATCGATCATTGTCAGTCTGTGTGGGGAGCAGTGACGCCACACCGACGCCTGCCTACGTGGGGTGCCATGAAAGGAACACTGGTAGCCACAGACAGACCGGAAGAATGCAGACTAAAATTTTAACTGGTTATCCTGTACTAGTGACTGTTTTCTTGTTTTTCTGTTTTTTAGATTTTCAGTAAGTAGCATGTTGCTTTTAAAATCAGAACAAAACAGTTACTGGGCTGTTGTTGTTTTGTACAAAACGGTATCGACAGTTTTGGTCACAACACTGTACATCTTCTAACATCCGTGGTGCATTCATTACGCAACAAGTCTCTGTCTTCAAAAAGAAATTCAAATTTCTATTTGCATAAAGTTACTAATGCTGGAAGGCAGGGGACGAGAACCAGAGCTGGGTGCGGGGGCCCAAAGCCAGAGTGGGGCGGCTTCTTCCGAAGGGCAGGGAAGAGCCCCCTCTTTGTTGTAGGTGTGCTTTGTACATGTTCATGACAGTGCAGTGTGACCTGAGGTGGGGTTCGTTTCTCCATCTAAATGTGGGAACACCTGTCTGATTGATAAGTACTGAGTTAAACATGAACTGTACTGACACGTTAGATTTTCTTTTTCATTTAAAACACTGTTTCCGTGTTGCAGAGAACTGGAAGCAGCAGTGGGACGGGAAACACCCCTGCAGCCGCGGCCTCTCTGCATGCCTGGAAAACTAGAGGGGCTTTTTCCTCTGCTGGGTCTATTGTTCAGCGTTTTCTTTCCACATTGAGCTGTGTTGTCAAGGGCACCTGGAGTTCAAACTTCCTTTCTCCTGGGCAGGCTGCAGTTGGGCTGACTTTCACATGTTGTTTTCCAGTTGTAAGGCATTGGGCCCGTTGTTTAAGGATGGTCGTAACTGTGTAGACAGCGGCCTTGTTTAATCCTCAGTAAGTGGTGCCCAGCACACACTGATTCAGGACAAATTAGCCTCTTCAAAATTAAAATTTTTTTCTTTTGCCCATAGAGATCAAATTTTTTTTTGCATTTTATTTGTTTTTTATTTTTTAATTACAGTTGACATAGAATATTAGTTTCAGGTGTGTAACATAGTGATTAGACATTTATATACCTTATAAAGGGATGAAAATTTCTGAAATTAAAAATAATAGATTGGGTAGTCTGAGACTTAAAAACTTACCAGTAAGCAGTCTTCTTTCTTAAATAAATGACTACTGTTTGTATATGAAATATACACTTAAGCTAAACATGGCTCACAACTTTAAAAGCAATCTAAAATCACATCCATTTTTTTTAGACAGCTAACTGTCTGTTCCTAGATGATTCTGCACAGAGAAGTATGTCTGAGCAGATACTTGCTCTGTCATTTGCTCATTCTCATAGTAGTGCTTTCAGGCTTCTTCTGCAGTGGAAACTTGTAATTTACCGACCTAATGACTGATTCTGCGTGGATTCGGGCTGGAATATGTAGCCCAGTGTGCCGGCCTGCACAGGTGACTGTAGGTCACTGGTAAATGGGTGTGCTCCAAGTGTCTTGTCTGTTTACGTGTTTTTTCTACCTTGTACTTAGGTCTGTAGTTCTCTTCTTGATTAGAAATGAAAGGGCAGCATCAAAGGGAGCTAAGTGGATGTGTGGAATGTTTAACTATAATCCACCAGCGCAAAGAACTGCAGCCTGGAAGAGGCCACACTGAACAATAAGAAGGCAAGTGGTGGTGGTGATGACGAGGTCCGACAGGCTGGGCATGTACCTGTGTGGACAGTGGGCAGCAAACTCTTGACAGAGGTCTGATCAGGTATGTTCCTGGGGCCACAGCTCCCTGTGCTCTGGAAACTAGATTCATGGATGCTGAGAGTATGTTAGCTTTTTTTTTTTTAAAGCAGTTACACAATCAACATAACTTGCATGTTTTTTTTAAGTTAAACATTTTTAAACAAGAATTGCTGTTAGGTTAGATTTCTTCTAGCTTATTACATATTTGATTTTTAAAATCTTGACCATGGACTTCCCATTTCTTCTTGTGCGGTTTCAGCTTTCTTGTTCTGGCGTGTTGCTCAGCCTGTCCCGATGCCGTTGAATTCTGACCCGGTCATCTGTCACGTCAGCCATCCCTCTGCTCTGTGTGCTCTTCCTTGATGCTTTCTGCTCCTCAGTCATTCACATTCTTTGAGTCCTTTCCTGGTGCTTCTCTGTTCAGCTTCCCCTTGTCATTCTCTGAGTCTTTGTAGTAACCAAGGGTGCACAAGCCTTTGTAGGCAACCACAGGCCAGAGGGTTGGAGTCTGTGCCAAGATACAGGGGAAGCTAATCATTCCCGTGACCTTGACCTCATTAACATTGTACTGGAACAAGGGAGCCAGCATTCCATGGTATTGTTTGATTTTGGATTGTCACTACTGATTTATGGTCCTGGGTCCATAGTCCTGCCTTCTAAGGGGGGGTAGACATAAGAGCCAGCTGAAAATGTAAGAGATGGTCAGTACTTACAGCCTCCTTTTAACTGCCTAAGAGTTGGTCTTCGGATGGTCAGCTGGTCAATGGGCTGTGCTGTTGGTGATTTCGCCCCAAGACAAACCAAAACTGACAAGACGTGAGTACAGAGTGGGAGGGAGGAAGGTCTCTCTGACTCTGGAGCATAAGTGGATGGGCTGGTGACCTGGGTGTCCTGCAGGTGGGGGTAAAGTCCCACACTGGCACTCTGCATGCTTTAAAGTAGGGCTCCTCAAACTTGAATGTGCAAAAGGATGACCTGGAATCTTTCAAAGTGCAGGCTGACTCAGCAAGCCTGGTTGAAGCCTGGGGTTCTGAATTTCTGACAAGCTCCCCCTGACGTCCGTGCTGCGGGTCCCATGGACTGTGTGAGTAGCAAGGTGTCACATAAAGCTGGGGTGTGAATTAGACTGTGGAATAGTCGTCTGGAGGCTGAAAGCTGACAGACTGAAAACAGGATGGCGCTCGTGGGGTCCGACATGGGATTGATTAGGGCTGGTCCTGTTGGGATGAGACAGAAGGCTCTCAGTCCTGCCCCTTGCACTGGGGCCTGTACCAGCCATCAGGAGTGGCTGTGCAGGGAGGGAGGTGATGGCAGGCCTACTGGGCAGGACACAGTTAAAGGGAGAGGTTTTGTTTTACTAAGTTTTAGTTACATTAATTTCCTCATTACATGTTGATTATATTCCATAATTGTAAATAGATAAAGAAGGCTCTAACTTCCTCCAATTAAGCCTGTATTTTCTCATACACCCTAGCACTTTGAAGTTATGTGATTACAAAGTTTTAAAAAGTTACCTATTGTTTCATTTAGAGCATTATTTCTCAAACTTGCCTGAGGCTCTGCTGGGGTGCTGGCCAGACTATACATTCTCAGACCCCACCCCCGAAGTCCTGACTTTGTAGGCCTGGAATGGCTCGGGGGAGTCTGTGTTTTTTAAATGAAGTATCTAGATGGTTCTTATCAGGCAGGGTTTTAGAAGGACTTGACAGAGAAACACGGGCTTAGAGACAGAGCTACCTGAGCCTGTGGTCCTGGCAGGGTGGAGGGCGCCCTTCCTGGTTCTTCACTTGGCCTCTTGGGTCCTTGGTGGTGAAGGCTGGCTTCCGTCCCATTGGCTCCACTTCCTTCTTTATCTGGACACATGCGTTTATTCTCACAGAGAGCCTGTTATCTTGCTTGGATGGGACCAAATCAGGGAGTCCTCTGTCAGCAGGGTGAGAGGTCAGGTTTCTGAAGCAGTTATTTTTAGGAAGGTTTTACAGACACTGATTATGGAGTGCTCTGGGGCATTCTTGAAAAAACTGGGCTGTAAGTTCTGGGCCTCTGCAGAGGTCTTAGGGATGTCTTGAGGCCAACTTTTCCCCCTTTCTCCCCAACTTTGGTTCAGACACTGGGGATAGCGCATGTCCCTTCTCTAAGTAAATGCTGACCAGGAATGGTTGAAGGACCCCTCACCTTCCACAGACAGTTTGGCTCTGTTCCGCGTGAACTGACAGACTGAGGGGCCGACTTTCCACATCACCGTACCAATGTTAACCTTCATGAATGTCTGTAGACACAGGGTCCCTCCCAGCCCCACCATAGGGCACAGTACATGTATGAAGCAGGTGATGTGGGAAATGGTCAGTGCGATGGGACTGGAGGGTTGTAGGAAGGGTTCTTACCCAAAAGGTGGAACTCACTGACGGTTATGCCTAAAATTCTACCATGAGGGGACTTGGGGTGAAATGTTTTTCTTTAAGCCTCTTATTCAACATGTAAGCATCCATAATACAGGTAATATATTAGTTAGTAATACCTTAGTAGGAATAATTTCATAAAATTCTTCTCAAGATCAGCTCACTGAGGGTGTGACTTTGATGGGGTATATGGTGCAAGGAGGGCAGGGCCGGGTACTGGGTCACTGAGGGCCACTGGAGGCACCAAGTGTCTGGGGCAGCTCATGAAAAGCCCAGGATACTGGTTGGGGGAGGGGGTACTAGGCAGAACTGATTTTCATTCACTTACTGTGTGTGCGTGTGATAGGGACTTTAATATCCTTGATGATGTGTCTGGCATATTTCTATCTAATCTGGTCATTTCACATAAACTTATAGTTGAAATAAAAAAGATTTTTATATGAAAATTAAGGTTAAACACCAAAATTGTACTTGGGATTATTTTGCTCTTTTTAAAGTCTATTTAATTTTTTAAAAAAGATTTTGTTTATTTTTAGGGAGAGGAGAAGGGAGGGAAAAAGAAGGAGGGAAACATCAATGTGAGAGAGAACACTGATTGGTCGTCTCTTGAACATGTTCTGATTGGGGACTGAACCTGCAACCTACGCATGTGCCCAGACCAGGAATCGAACCGCCAACCCTTCACTTTGCCAGACGATGCCCAGCACACCCAACCAACTGAGCCAGTCTGGTCAGGGCTAGTCTGTTTAATTTGCAGAGAGAAGCTCTGGAAATGATCCTGTTTCTGTACTTGCCTAACAGGCAAACTTGGCCAGCAGCAGATACCTGCTTTCCTCCACAGAGAGAGTCTTTTCCCAAGTCATTTTTGAAGAAAAAGACTTGATTCTTCTGAAACCCCATGGCCCTTAGGAAGTGTGCTTTAGTGTATGCTTGCTGTCTCATCCATAAAACATACTTGAATTTTCCAGGAGTTCTCAGCTTCCTTTGAAGTCTCTGGGATCAGCTTGTGTCTCTGCAGAGGCTCCTTGCCCCCTTGTGTTTTCCCCACTTTAGTTCCTGACAGCTGCATCACAGTCACGATGAACGCCCACGCACTTCCGTGTCTTTGTGGACGGTCAGCTCCCTGAACCCTGGGAACTTGTCATGTTCATGCCACTGTCGGCTTGGCATGATTTCTGTCATATGGAAGGTTTTGTTAATCATTCTGTGAGGTAGCTATTGCAGGGGAGGAAACTGAGGCACAGGTAGGTTAAAGACTGCCTTAGTCACCCTCTAAGTTATCACACTAGGATTCTCACCCAGGTCTCTGACTCAACCCCTTGGCCACCTAACGCTGGCCAGGCTTTCTGCTCTGAGACCGGCGAGCCTGTGGCGTGTGGCCTGCAGGTTTCTACTGGGACTGTTAAAAGACTGGCTGCTCCGAGCTCACAAAAATGGCTCTTTCCCGTTGTTTTGCAGGTGAACTGGGAAGCAGTCTCTTGAGTTCACAGCTGACCTGCGGCTTTGCCTCTCGTTAAGGTGTTCCTTCTCATCATACAGGTAAGGGGTTGGTTCTGGAACCTCCTCACGCTCAGGCCGGCTGTGGGTGAACTCTGGCCACGACGATGCAGTCTGACAACCGTCCGAAGTTCTCATTGAGGTGAAGGGAAACCCTTAGATGCGGGGCAGCAGCCCTTCTCGAAAGGTGTGAATGGTCCCCTGCCCCTGTGGCGAGTGAGTGATCGGGCAGAGGTGTTCACCTGGCTGGCTTTCTCCTGGGCCTTGCTGGCCTTCTTATCGCCTCAAGCTCTTGCTTTTTGCTGGGCACCCTTCCGCCTCCTTTTGGGCTGGCACTTTAGCATCCCTTTTCCTCATTTAAGGCCCTGCCCAAATTTCACCTGTTATTGATCAGACTGTCTGCGTCTCTGCTCACACAACATGTTGCACTTGCCACACGGTAAGCTTTAGTTGTAGGTGCTCATCTTTTACTCCAGTCTGTGAGGGTTTTTTTTTTTTTTGCTACCATCTCCCACCTACCATGGTTGCTGGCATGGGACAGACTTTCAATAAATGATTGAATGTTACTTAATGTAAGGGGAAAAATTGCCCTAGTAAACTGCACTATGACACACAAAAAAATCTTAATGTATTCTTAAACCAAGGAAGTGATTTGTGGAGTGATTTTTTGGATTAATTACATGGATGTTTGCTCACATTACCACACATAATTGAGAATTTATCATAATATACAGGGGTGGGCAAAAGTAGGTGTACAGTTGTGAGCACGTAAAACACGGTTAATAAAGCTATCGTGATCGTCACAACCTGCAGGTCTTTTTCCATACGAATAGCTGCACGCCTGCTTTTGCCCACCCTGGAGTATGTCAGCAGGAGTTTAGGTTCTTACTCCTATTGCGAAGAAGTCAGGAGTCGTCGTGTCATTGTCTTCCTTTGGGTAGTGAGTGACACTAGGTCACGGAGTAGTGATGTGTTCAGGGACAGCCTGCAGCCCTGGGGGAGGCAGCTGTCAGCTAGACCCTGGGAACCCTGGTGGGCCGAGGGTTGAACGTGGACCTGCCGGGATGGGCAGTAAGGGCACAAGCAATAGACTCTCCCAGTTAGCAACCCAGCAGAAGTGGCTTGACCATGGGTTTTAAAACACAGTTTAGGTTTAAGTAATTTTAACAAAAACCCTTTAAATCAGTGCATTTCTGTTTTCCCCATACTTCTTAGTATGTTGGGTTCTTTGAGAGGCAAGCTGATTGGCTTGACCCCATTTTGCTTCATCCTGGGGGTTGGGAGTAGCAACCCCCAGGGTGGTGTTTCATCTGAGTTTTGGGCCTGGTCCTTCCAGAAACTGGTGGGTGACTGAGTTCATGGAAGCTGGGGGCGGGGTGTACTTAAATCTAACCAAAGACCACACTCACCTAGGAAAGCGTGGTCGAGTTTTTGCCTCTGCTTCCTTATCCTGACTTAACATGGACACTGGCTCGTTACTCAGCCTTTCCCATCGGTATGTTTGGGCGTGTGCAGCACTCACAAGGAGAAAGAACTTATCTTTCAGTTTCTGCATGTGCTTTCCACAATCTAGTAAGGTACCAGCCGACAGGTCCCACGGAGAAGCAGTGACATAGCCACGGCTGCTCCGCCCTGGTGCCGAGCCCAGTCGTGCAGCTGCGTGGAGGCGAGTTTGTGAAAGATGGGGCAGTCCAAGAAATTTGACTCTCAGCTGACCCTGTTCATGTTCTTCCCCAGGAATTTCCACTCTCCATGGAATCAGTTCATCTGTCATACTTGAAAAATGAACTAAGAAAATAAATTGCAGTTTAAAAGCCCAGATGTTAAAATATAAGTGTGTTTTAGCTTTTTAGTAGGTTTTGGAATTTGAGGTATTACTTGGTGTTTTATGTTGCACCATCTGTGCAGAAACCAAAGGCAAGGAGGTGGTGTGTGTCTGGTGTTCACACTGCCGAGCACAAGGGGAGTGCTTACGAAGGAGAAAGAATTAGCCACTCACCGAGCTTTTAGGAGAGATCAGATCCTCAGCATGCCTCTTACTTTAGAATATAGTTCTAATCAGGTTGGAAAAAGTCACCAAGTTACCAAGCTGGTAGCCACACAGTGGTTCTCACACACAGATTACAACTTCTTACAGCTCTCTAGTCAGGTCTGGACTGACCCACATCCTCGTAATTAGAAAAGCCAAGAAGTGACGTAGTGCCCGAACTTCCTTAGAGCTCCTGGGGTTTGCGTTTGGAACGTCTACTACGGTGCTCTTCCTTCATGCAGTGAAACACTTACTGTTCCAGAGATGGGACTGCCGGTGCCTCAGCAGTGGAATTCGTGTATCAGGGTGTGTGTGTGTGTGAGTGATATAGCTGTTTTGGAGCGTTAGCTTAGATCCAAGAACACTGTCCAGCATGGGTCCCTTGTGTCCAGGGTAGACATTTGAGGGCAATCAGAGGAAAGGCAACTAGTGGACACAGCAGCTGGTCTGCTGGTCTCAGTCTCCAGTGTCGTTAACACACTGCGCTCTGGCGATTTGCATTATTGTTGAGATGCCTGAGAACCCCACCTGCGGCTGGTGACACACACAGACACACACAGCAAATAAAGGGCACATCCCCACTCAGGTGTCTGGTTCTTTCAGGTGAAAGCTTTATTTGTTCTTTTTACAAAAGAAGCCAAGTCTCCAGAATAGGCTTTTGCGTAGCACTGGAGTCTGCACCCAGGAACTGACATCTCTGGGAAGAGTTTGCTTTTCCGGTTCCAGAGGGAAGTCGGTGCCTCATTTGGGAGCCGCTTTTCACTTTGATCAGGTGGCTTGTCAGCCATGGTTTGCTGGCTGGTTTGTCTTATCCACTCTGTTTTGTTGATTTGAAAGGAAACTTTTAAGTCCTTGCTTCTAGGAAATGTTGGTTTTAAATGGAATATCTTAGACTTTTGCTTTACGAAAGCTTGAAGTGTTGTTTTGATCAATCTGTTGTCCTCTTTCAGTTAAGAAATGACTGTTTCCTGTTTCTCAGCATCTTTTAACAATTATGGACCTGAGTTGGAAGGAAGCCTTTGGATGACTAATTAATATATGTAACTTTTCCAAATAGGCTAAAGAGAGTGAAAAAAGTACCTTTTCCATTTCTTTTCATGATAAAGAGTAAATACCCTGTGTTTGAAATGATTCCTTTTCTCTCTAGAGCATTCCTTATGTGGATCAGGCTCTGAGCTGTCCAGAATTCTGTTCTCTCGGGTTCCCTCTGCAAAGCCGAAGGATGTTCGAAGGTTCCCTCTGCACTCCCTTTGGACTGACCCATTCATGCTTATCTTTCCTGTCCTGTATTTCCCGGTGGGCAGTCCTGGGTGCTCACCTCGCCTGCATTTTATCTGCCCATCTTGGATTGCTGCAGAGAAGTCCTTCCACCCTTTTTGGTCACAATCTGGAAAAGAAAACAAACAGCCTCAGCTCCGCTCGCACCCCAGCAGGATGCAGAACACAGTTCTCATTCTCCTTGCTCCTGGTTCAAAGTGCATGTCATGTTTTATGGGGGTGACCAGCCCCCTAAGGTGCTGGTTTGAGTGGGCCTGGTTTAAGCCTGGTGGACAATTAATCAGTGACCTCCTCCTTCTGCCTTTGCCTTTCTGTCTGAGTTGACATCAATGCTCCAAGTGCGAAGGGGCTACTGCTCCTTTGAGCACCAGGCAGGGGTGGGGAAACATTTGATCTTGTTCAAAGGGATGTCTCTGAAGCATGAAGATTGAACTGATTGTGACCCCACCCTGGGGGGAGGAGAAGCGCCCTCTGGGGAGCCGGCCTGGGACCAGCCCGGAGGAAGGAGCCGGCAATTACTAATCGCGTTGGCCTGAGGGTCTTCAGGGTCTCCTATCGTTCAAAAGAGAGAGAATTGGGGTTGGAGGTAATAAAATCGGCCTTAAATTGGAGGAGCAGGGGGTCATTTCATCTAATTTTGTGGTTGTTACTGAGGAATAAAAGGCAGAGGGGATGATTTAATTTGCTCCTTTGAGATCTTTATCATAGTGAGCTGGCGTTTGGGTTGCAGCCTCAGAGGGGCTGGCCGTTTCCTTCCATGGCACCAGGCAGGGCTGGGGAGGCACGCTGGTCATGCAGGGCAGTGGGGTCAGGGGTGTGGACTTTTCTCCTGCCCTAGTGGAGAGTTTGTGGCTTAACATGGTTGCCATAGGTCCTGCCATACCCCTCTGCCACTTGCTGAGCAACCTGGCATCCACACCAGAAATAAAGAAATCCGCTGGACAAGAGCACTCTTTTAGAGCTGGGATGGTGTCTTTCATATACAGGGTCTGGCAGAAGCAATGCCTACTTGAGTGCGGCTGCTAGGGTAGTAATGTGGGTGTAATAATTTATAGTCTTAATTTGAACATTTCCCCTAAGATGTCATGTGGTGTGCTTGAGTGTGGTGTTTATTGTTCAGTTACAGAATTCCATGCTTATGCTTTCATAGTAAAAGATTTTGTAATAGAGAGGGGGCGTTATTTGTGCTGGACCCTGTATTTGCAGCTTGACAGTCACCAAATTCCTTTGAGCCGAGCAGTGTTCAATGTGTTACACTGCCCGGTGGGGAGTCAGCGGCGTGGTGAGAGCTTGTCTTCTCATGGGTGCGGTTCTGTTCACGGTGACCGTTCATTTCTGCTGCCCCACACAAGTCCTGCTGGGCAGGCAGGGGCTTCCATCCGAGTTTCCAGAGAAGAGAATATAGCCCAGAGAGGTTGTGTGACTTGCCTTAGGTCTCCCAGTAGGGAAGGGGGGATCTGGGATTCTGTCTCTGGACTGCTGACTTTCAAGTTCAGCCCTCAGTGATGGTAATTAGGAGGGACAGAGCAAAGAGGAGGAAGAAGTGAATGACCAAGTGCCCTCCAACAGGAGGGAGAGGAAGTGTGCTGAATAGATAGCTTTGTACCAGCCAGCAGCTGGCACCGTCCCCAACGCAGCGCTGTGTCTTTCTGAAGGGAGTAAAGTGACCAACCAAGGTGGGCAGGGCAAGGGAGGAGGGAGCTGGAGGAGACCGGAGGCAGGTGGATGGAAAGGGCTCTTCGTGTGTCTGAAACAGTAGTAGGCAAAGTGTGGAGTAACCTCTGCAGTGCTGGTGCCTGTGATCAGAGAGGTCGGAGGCACTGACCCTCTGCATCACTGCCTCCTGCTGGCTGTTTGTGGGCCCAGCCTTTTCCATGCCCACGGTTGTCTGCACTCCGGCTGTTTCACATCTGAGGGCTTTCTAGTCCAGCTTCTCCCTCTTGACTGTATGCATTTCTGCCCAATATTTGTGAACTTAGCTCTGAGAAGAAAAAAAAAAAGAAAACTCCTATTAAGATGTGCTACTAAAATCCTTAACTACCATTAAGTGCATTTCATCATAGCTTTGGTTTGTATAGTGCTTATAAAAATCTCTCTCCCCCACCCCTCCATTGATTCAAGAGCTGATATTTCCCTGTGCAAGTGGATGATGGCGACTCTAGATGTCTTCCTTTTGGGTGGATGTGGTGCCTTGGGGAACTCCCAGAAGGTAGACAGAGCTCCAGCCAAGTGTTTCCCTGCAGTGTTATCCGAGGGGAATGGGGGGAGGGGAGGAGCGTTGGGAGGGGCAGCTTTTCACTTGTTTCCCTAATGCTTCTCCATATCCTGTATGCACGCCTCTGCTCTGCTGCGTTGAGGTACTTGGAGGCGAGGGCCCTCCTGCCTTGGCCACGTGCTGTTCCTTCCCTTCATTACCGGGGCTAATCAGAAGTTGGCTGTACTTCAGTGCCTCTTAAAAGCTTTTCTCTCTAACTGTGTCCAGGAAGTTGAGATGCAGTGTCAGAAATGATGTGAGTTGATGAAGAAGAAATAAACAAACCCAGGCAACATGTGAGGAAGCCTTGGCAGTCCTGCTTCTGTTTTTCTGTAGTTTTGATCTGAAGGAACCAGATTTCCTCCATGTGGAAGGAATAGGGCTGCGAGGGCCCCTGTGCCAAGGAGCCTGAGATGTGCATGCCAGGGGCCTGTGAGATCAGGGCTGCACTTGGTCTGATAAACACTGGGATGAAAACGAATGGTTTGTGCTTGGCAGGGTGGGTATACGTCACACATCTGCAGCTCGAGCTGTATGGACGTGGAGTAAAAATAGCATCTGTTCAGGGAAGTAGAACATTCCAGAATGCTTCAGTCTCTTCTTGGCACCAAAGCAGAGTGGAGAATAGGTGAGCTGGGAGGGACTTGAAAGAGCTTCCTGTCTGAGCCCTTTAATTTCAGTTAATGACACTAAGTGACTTGATTAAAAGCCCATGAGGTCAGGGACCCTTGTCTATCTTGTTTATTCACCTTCATGCCTTTGGTCCCTGGTGTGTATTGGGCGTTTAATATGCACTTGTTAGGTGGGTGAATGATGTGAATGAAGATAAGACTTCCAACTCTGAGTCCAGTGCTCTTGGAGATTATTTTTATAGGCTGAAAAGTCTGTAAGAAGTGGTGCCGAGTGGCTTTTACGAAATTGAGGTTTTCTTGGAATTACACATAGTTTAGGAAATTGAGATGTGGCAAGATTAAACTGATTCCTTAACGTTGTTGGGGAAGACAGACTTTCTCAGGTGTGGGGTGTGGGTGATCATCTTTCTCCGTGGGGCCCCTGGAGTTGGGCAGAGCCTGGACTGTGAGGAAGTGATGGCCCCAGTTCAGCCTCCCTGGGTGAATGAAGGCAACTGTGGAACAGAAGGGCTTGAAGTTGCCCCTATCCCAATGGCTGGGAGCCCAGCTCTCCTTCTGTGGTCCAGTGTCTCCCGCTGAAAGCGGGACATGCTGCTTGCAGCTCATCAAACGGGCAGTCTGTGTGTGGAAGTGCATGTGTATGCAAGATGCCGTGGGTGTGACTGGATGGTCAGGAGGGCTCAGTTGTCTACACTGATAGGTCCCACCAGCACGTGAATCAGGAGCTCTGCCGCTGCCCAGCCTCATTTTGAAAATTGTAGCCCTGCTGTCAGTGGCCTCTGCCAAGCAAACCAGGTTGTGTGTGTGCTGCGCTTAGAAATCCACAGCGTTAGAAATCCACGGCGTTAGAAATCCACAGTGGTCAGCCATGCTGCTGCTTTTAGGCTGGTACGGCCAGGCCTTGCTGTTGGTTTATCTCCCCATTTAACTTCCCAGTTAATTCACAAAATAGATTTATCATTACAAGGGAGTTTAAAATTTCATAATAGTCACAGGTCTTTAATTCAAGATGAAAAGTTGCCAAAGAGAATGCATAACGTCAAGGAATTTTGTTTAAATTCGAAAACACTAACCGAAGAGGTGCCATTGGTTGGTTTCAGCCCCCCATTCTGGTCCTGGCTGGAGTGGGGCGTGGCTGTCACTTTAAATTGATCTTTAGGCTTCACCACATGACTCTGATGTCCAGGGGTGAGTGTGCTTCCTCTGGAACCCTTGGCAACTGACCACTTTCAGGTGGAATTTCTGTGCCACCTTTGGTGGGGGAGCGGCCCATTTCCTTCTGCAAGTCCGTTCCTCCCAGCAGTCCCTTTCGCTGGTTCACTTGACTCCTGCTGGTGCGGACTTCGTGCGGCGTCTCCCTGCTCCCCTCCAGGGAACACACGGTGGACATCCAGTCCCCTGGTGGGCATGTGACAAGCTGTAGGCTCACCCTGATGGATGGCTACAGAAAGAAGCGTCTGCTTATTGGCTTCCGCTCTGTATTAATGATCACAGGGCTTATTGATCTAAGGCAGGCAGGCATTCTGCAAGCCAGAGGTGTCTCTGACCAGGTCTCCAGAGCAGCAGGGAGAATGATTTCCACTGGCCAGATTATTAGAGCTTGTGTAAAAAGACTGTACTTAAGCTTGCACAGTGGCAGTGACGATTACTTGGTTTTGGGTGAAAATCGGGTCTTGGGAGGTGATTCGTGGTGGTGCCCTCGTGGTCTGGCACTGGGGCGTCTCACGGCGGCCTTCGCCGCACTGTGTCTCTCTCCACCTGTGAGCCTGTCCTGATGGACGGTTCTAGCGTCGCACTTTGGAAGTGAGTAGTAAATATTGTACACGAACCCAAAATATTCTTTGTGCAAAACCATGCAAGTGACAAACAAATTGACTTTTTTAAGAATACATCTACGTTGATAAGAAAACAGCATATTTCAGATATCTGGTCTCTTGAGTACATTTATTTGTGGGGAGAACCTAATTACTTTCTTCAGGATTCAGATGTCAGTGGGGTGGGGGTGCCTGGCCTCCCCGCCATGGGCCCGGAGCGCTTCTGCAGGGTGGAGTGGAAAGCACAACTTGGAGTGCAGAGCACGTCACCTTGTCTCCTCGTGCGGGCACACGCGTTTTGTTTGTTCACTTTACTGCATATGAAGTTTCAGTTCAGTAGTTTTCTTCTTTTAAGCAATCTAGGGGACTAACTACAGTGGCAGAAAAGAATATTAATGGAGATTTATGTAGTAGTGTTCCTGTCTACAAAATTAAAAGCTGAAATATAATGGAATTCTGTATTCGGAGGGTTCCAATTTGCTATAAAAATGTAATATGTTAGAAGATTGGTTCATATTTGTAGCTTTCTTATTGTAAAGTGAAGTAGTATATATGTATTCATTAATTATTCCTCAAATAAGGTATAAATCATGTAAGTACATTTTTATAGGGAGTAGGAGAGTAAGAATCCAAGTTTGTGGTGATTTTGCAGGCATCTTGCTCCTGTTTTTACAACACATATCAGAGAAGTCTTTGATGTGCCCTGGCTGTCTTTCCTGCCATTTATACCTTTGGTATTTTCTCTAGTCGGCAGTTCCCTGCCTTTTTGGCACCAGGGACCGGTTTTGTAGAAGACAGTTTTGCCACAGACTGGAGAGGGGGAGGGATGGTTTCGGGGTGATTCAGGTGCATTACATTCAAGCTCACCTCCTGCTGTGCGGCCCGGTTCCTTACCGACCTGGACTGGTACCGGTCCGTGGTCCAGAGGATGGCGACCCCTGCTCTAGGTGATGGCCTCACTCGCTGTGCACTTTCCCCAGAACCAGGATCAAATCCCCAACCGTGAGCCTGATTTAATCACTGCATTTGCAAGGCCAAAACCTGGGGCCTGCACCAGAGGACCACGTTCCTCCTCCAGTGGGGCCAGGCTCTGGGGATGCCTCAGTCGTGCCTTCTGGTCCTTCTTAGGGCCCAGTTGCCCTAACAGGCAGCCAGGCTTACCCTGAATCTAAACAGCTTTCATTATCTGTGGCCTTAAAAGGTAAATGATTAAACACACAGGACTGGATTTTGTTTGGTGACTATGCAGCCTGTTTGAGGATTTTAACTGATTAACAAACATTAGAGAGCTGTATGTCAGGCTCTTTGGAGAAGAGAATGTCTGGGAGACAGCCTTTCTCAGCCTTATTTTGCCGGGTCTGCGGTGGGGAAGACCCAGCCCTGAGTCAGGCGGGCCTGGTGCCAGTCCCACTCCCCACTCACAAGACCTATGACCTTAGTCAAATCACTCGTCACTGTGAGGCTTAGTTTTCTCCTCTGTGAAATGGGGATAATCATACCTGCTTTGTAGAATTGTTATATGAAATGACAAAAACCTGTGTAAGGCATACCTGGAACTCAGTAAGTGGTAGTTGTCGTCACTGTTAAAATAGGAGCAAGTTGCTCTTGGGTGTCCAACCCCCCGCCTGTGGGCTGCGTGCGGCCCAGGCTGGCTATGAATTCGGCCCAACACAAAAATTGTAAATTTACTTAAAACCTCTTTTTTACTCATTGGTTTTTGTTAGTGTTTGTGTATTTAATGTGTGGCCCAGGACAACTCTTCTTCCAGTGTGGCCCAGAGATGCCAAAAGTTTGGACACCCCTGCAGGTAATCCAGTAACTTCTGGAAGTGGCCTGACTTGTTGCGGGCTCAGCTGAGGGGCTTGAGCATTTTTGTAGCTGTTGCTCTCAGGCACCCCTTCCCATATCAGAGCTGGCCGTTGACTGAGCTTCCTGTGTGTGCCCGTCCCCTGGAGCAGGCAGGCTCTGTGCACTGGTGTTTCTCAGGGCTTCCTTCGCCTCTAGGATCAGAGGAGTTCTGGAGTGTGTATTTGACATGAGGTAAAAGTAATAGTCACTTAAAATTAAATTAGTGCTGTGATCGGATGCACCAGGGAGGCTGTGTTTCCTGGGAGGCATGCCTACTGAGTGCAGGCCACTGCTGGTGGTGATCCGCTCTGTGGGACAGCTGAGACTCTACCCCCTGGGGGGAAGCCTTGGTTGGAAAGGGAGGTGCAAAGCCAAACAGTTGTATGAAAAGTGTTTATGTTTGTCCTGGGAGAGTGGCAACACATCGCACACCATTAACGGGCCTGGCCGGTGAACAGTCCTTTGCACCAACCCAGCAATGTAATTTATTTCACTGAGGGAATTGTGGTTTTATGTGCCATGTATCGGTGTCATTGAAACCTTGTTTAAAGAGGAAAACAGCAATTAATGTGAGAAATAGGAAATAGCTTTACAAATTTGTGGTGGAAGAGACCCAATAAAAATGACTATTAGGAGTTCCCCAAAGGTGAACGTAAGAGTTTATAAATGCTGTTTTCTGTCTGGTGAGTTGACAGCCTTTGGTTTGTAAGTATAAACCAGTGTGTGACCACCGCAAACAGAGCGGGCATGTGAGAGGATTCCTGCAGAGTGACTCCGTGGGACACGCAGGCAGGCTGCTGTGCTGTTGTAGGGACAGGTGGCCGAGGCCTGGGGGGTGTTTGGTTAGATTAGGCCACTCTGTGTCATTGCTGCTATTGTCCTCCTCCTGGGAAAGGACAGGTGGAAGAGCCTGCAGCCAAAGAGCAGCTGTTAATCTGTGAGTCCAGCTTGGCCTGCGTCTGTGTCGGTGCAGAAACATTTCAGCTAATCATTTTACGACACGAAAGACCAGAGCACATGGGAGCCACTGAATACTGAGTCCTCTAAAGTTTATGTTTTGGTTGTTTGTTTGCCTTTAGTAATACGGATGAGACTGGGCATCTAAATTAAAAGTGATTCTTAACAATTAGGCTAAAGAATGGGTTCATGATGAGAATTACGATTTTCAGACTTTTAGGGGAACTCTTTTTTACAATGAGCTATTTCGGAGGAGCCATAGCATTATGAGAGTTTAATTCATAGAGATTCAACCACACATGCATCATTCAAAAAAAGGGAGATGGAAATAATGTGGAGCTGCCTGACAGTCAACTCCGTCTGAGTGTGTGCCCTACAGCAGGGTTTTCCAGCCCTGGTCTTACTGACCTTTGCACTGAATAATTCCTTGCTGGGGGCTCTTCGGCGAATCGTAGGATGTTTAGCAGCATCCTTGGTCTCCACTGACTAGTGCCTGTCGAACTCCACTTCCCAAGTTGGAACGGTCCAGGGTGCCTCCAGCCCTTGCCCCACGTGCTCGGGGGGCAGTGCCTCTGGGGGAAGGTGATGGGAAGGGCAAGATCCTTTTGGCCTTGAACCACTGCCTTAGTGAGAAGAGGCACTTTTTAATCTCCTGTTCCCTCAGGTGATCTCAGTTCCAGGTCCTCTCATACACCGCCTTGCTTCACTGAATATGATTAAGTGAATAAAAGAAAATACAAGCTCTGAGGCATACTGAGCACAAATTGCAAAGGATAACTCAGAGACAGTGAGTTCAAGCCATTAGGGTTTTGCTCCTTAAGGGAGAGCAGTCCTAGCAAAATGTCTCCGAGAAGTTTCTCTAAAGGCCAGAGCCATATAAAGTGAGTGGTCCATTTACACAGATTCTTGCCTTGTCAGTTCAGAGTTTCTCAGTAATGGTGAGGCTCATAGCCACTCTCTAGACTCCAAGTCTTTTTACTGAGTCTGGGTAATACTATGGGGCTGTTTCCTTGTTCTTTTGACCAATTTTCTGAAAAGCAGTCACTCGGATTCCTTTTGAAAACCAGTGATTCTGAAAACAACAACAACAACAACAAAAAAATATATATATATATGTTTAAGGCTCAGTGCAAATCACTTTTATCAGAGTGTTTGTCTTATTTTTTATTCACTGTGGGGCTGGGGAGGTTCTGGATTTTCCCCTTGAGTCAGGGTGATCTTGTCACCACTCTGACCAGTGGTGTGTGACAAAAAGTATCATGTGACTTCTGAGGCAAGGTCTTCAAAGGCCATGCAGTTTCCGCCTTGTTCATGGGAGCACTGCTTTTCAAGCCCTGAGCTACCATTTGAAAAGTCTACCCTGTGGCCATCAAAGCAGGTGCTCCAGTGGCCAGTCTCAGCAGAACCCAACCTTCCAGCCATCCCCACTGACGTGAGTGAAGCCATCTTGGACCCTCCAGATGAGCCCACCCGCCCACTGAATGCCACCTAATGAAGTCGGCTATTGCCAGCTGGAGCAGAAGCATCAACCAGCTGCTCTTTGCCCCAATTTCTGACCCACAAAAATGTGAGACACTATAAAAAGTTGTTATTGTCAATGACCCCCATCCCCCCAAAAATAAATCAACCGCTTTGTCTAGTGCTCCACCAGAAAACCTGTTCTAGAAGCTTCTTAAGAGGTGATGTGTCGTTTTTTTTTAAGAACTGCTGAGGGTCATCATGCCCGTGCATGTGTTCTGCCTCACACTGCTGATGTGCCTGCCCCCCAGCATAGTCTATTAAACTATGAGCAAATTTTAATTTTAGTAGACATTACTTAATAACAACTAGTAAACAAACAGAAGTGAAATTGCTCTGGTTTAACGCAGAGGTAAGGGCCAAAGTCCTTGCCTTCACCTGGTGCCTCATCCCAGAGTATTGCTGTCCCGTCTCCAGGCAGCTTTTTGGAGCCTCCCTGAAGTCAACAGTTTGAAAGAGATTTTCAGGTATTATCACAAGATTAGGTCAGTTTGTCCTAAATCCAGTGCTGGGGTTGTAGGTACCCTAAAACATGTCTCCTGGAAGTGAACAGCATTAAAGTGCAGGTTGTGACAACCGCATCTTTGGGTGTAGAGATGCACATCTGTGTGCTTCTGAACAGACAGAATGACTGTCCCCTAGGCTGAGCTGATTAGGGAGGGAAAATATACAATATTTGACACAATATACACTATTCTCCCCCGCCACCACCCCCCCGCCCCCCCCACACACATGAGAACTAAGAGCAGCCTTGTGAGTGTGAAGGTACTGGCCCTTTTAAGAAAGGCCAGAAATAATATAACGGGCATCACTAGAAGAGAGTTGCGACATTTCAGATTTTGAGGCCTACATGGTGCATTCTGTCAGGAGCCAGTGTTGCTTCAGGAAATTGGGAACTAACAACCCGCAGGAAGGGATTGTTTCTCCTTCCTTAGGGCAGGTGGCCTGGGGAAGCCGCCTGTTTGCAGATGGGTGCCAACTAACCAACAAGTCGGGGATGTCCCTGTTAATGCTGATGTCAGGGAGAAGAGTCAGACTCACGTCAGAACTATTGGCTGTAATACTGCAAGGAGAGGCTACGAGGAACGGCCAGTGAAAATCCGACTTCTTAGGGTGAGCTCTGAGGGTGCCCTGCACTCTCTGTCCTTTTTAGCACCCTGTCCTTTGCTGTCTGGGTCATGTCTGCCCGAACACAGGCCAGGGTTAGGGAAGCTCAGCGTCTGTCTGCGTGGTTCTGAAATCTGGACGTGACTGTCTTGGAATGCTTGCCAAAATGCTCTTCTGGCTTTGTGATTTTCCTGTAAGATGTTCTCAGGAGCAGTTCACAGTCAGAGTGGTTACAAAGTTACTCTAGGAAAAGTGATTTGGATTTGCCGAGGAAATGGAGGACGGGGAAAGAAGGACGGGAGGGCAGAACGAAGGGGAGAGGGTGAGCACAGGTGGTGGAGGAGACAGTGGGACTGTTTGGCAACAGTTCCTGGGTTTCAGAGCACGAGTGCCATGGGGCCCTTCAAACCCCACATCCGCGCAACAGCTCTGCAAAGGTAAGGGGGTCACCGGTCACCTTCGCATGGCCTTTCCAGGAGGCATCCCATTAGGTGGTGTAGAAGAGAGGGCAGGCTGAGGGAGGCGTGTGGCTGTTTTGTTTCTTGGGTATCCATCAGCTTGACCTTGGTTATTTATATTTTTAGAACCAAATGAATGGTTCCCTTGTGTCAGAATGTAGGTTTTCATTAATTGTAGCTCTAGGTTTTGAATCCTGATTTGATATTTTTAAATTTGGGGTTAACCCATTCTTTTAGATTAGGCTGAATAAAGGGAAGGGCTTCTCACCGTGCTCCCATCATGAGAACTGGTGTGCACATTGAAGATGGCCTGGTGGGCCCTACATTAATTTGAAATCTGGGGTTTAGAGTTTGTGAAAGAACAGATTAAGAATGCCTACCATATAGGGATTTGTTTTTAGAAAACAGTTTTTTCTATTAGCTGCTGAGTCTTGGTGACCTCTCCTCCCCCTCCCTCCCTTCCCCTCCCCCCTC